>JAURVB010001361.1:0-111265 GCA_033002965.1 Piper betle | reverse complement strand
AGATTAGTATATGCATGTGGATATATTAGTTATATACGCGTGCATCATATATGTATGGGCATTAGTAAATAGTTACGTTCATGTAGGTTTGTTGCAAGAGCTCGCCGTCTAGGCACGAGACTGCGCTTGGAGCTTCTGACAGGTCCATTAGGACACGCTTCTCAGGTTTTATCGCTCTACTCTATCGGTGATTTGATTTATTGATCGTAGGACGTGTCAGGTGGATGATTTATCGGACCCCACCTAACACGTGTCATCTAAGCGATTGTTTTCGGAATTAATAACCCTCGAGGATGAGATCCCTCAAGCTTGTTTTCAAAAATAAGATCCACCTCAAGTTGCCTTCGGGCCTATTATAATAAATCTCGACCCAACCCTATAAATAGTTTTATCAAGTTTTCAGTGAGACAAGAGAAGATAAGTCGACTTGCACGTGCCATGAGCGGATGTCGTGCCAGTCAAAGCGGGCTCTGGATTAGTGCCAGCAGACTGTTCTATTCCCGAGGGATCCTGACAACTCTGCATTTGAGTTCCTCACACCAGGAGAACGTGGAGGTTTACGGGTACTGTTCAGTACAGCGCATGTCCGGACTTGTGGTTTAAAGGGTATTAAAGGCGACTGCCTGAGAGTGCTCGGCCTACGTGCTCAAGGCCAGGAGTAATATGGAGGTTCGGAGAGGGCTTAGGATAAAGTTTTACGTGAAGTACTGAAAAAGAAGTGCCGTGAGTGGCACAGTACCAGATAGATCAGGATGTTGTTGAGTCAGCTGCTCAACGGCTCCTTTGTAGTTGCCCTTAAGAGAGTTCTTGAGGAAGATATATGATTGTTAGCTTTCCATGAGAGTTTGCTCTCATGTTCTAGTTTGATATTAGTTATTTCCAGACCAGTGACACCCGTTGCTGACGTTTTTCTACTATATGTAGGTGAGGACGATGAATAGTGTATGCCGGCCTTGACGAAGGATTAGCGTTTGCATTGTACATACGTACCTGGAGCCGCACCGACTTTTGCGTAAGATGTGATGTGATTGGCTGTTGTATTAGATTTACATGTTTGTGTATATATACATGTATTTGTGAGGCTTGTATGCCTTATTTTAGAAATGCTTGGAAATGTTCTAATGTCTAGGAATGATCAGCTATGTTGAGTTGAAAATGAACAAAAATATGATGAGCATGAATTGCAGGTGGGTGAGATGCCAATTACAATATGTGTGGATGATTTGAATTCTATTTCAATATAAATTATTGTTTTATATATATATTATATTGTGCCGTATTTTAACAGGTTGTCCCCTTTTTGCACTTTTAGAGAGATTCTGTCCGTTTTATTCCAAGATTTTTTGGAAATTTTGTTGCTATTTAAATTATTTTTGTGTGTGGCTATCATTATAACATTCACGTAGTATCCTGCTAGGGTTTTACATCTCATTCATATATTGTTTGCGCATTAGCGGAATGCTCCCATCTTGAGACGTCGAGAGGGTTATGTCGTAGCCGTTTAGGTTTTGGGTCAGCCAACTTAATCAGTTTACGAGTAGTTCGATCCTTTGTAACAGTTTCGGTCCGGGCTGGGAGTAAACTGGATTGGGGTGTTACAGGTTACACATGATGTGATATATTGCTTAGTTTTATTTAATATTTATTTAAATTTAATTTATGTAACCACATTCAAATATAATAAGTTTGTGGTAAAATTTTTACACCAATATATCAGTACATTTTGAATCTATTTTTGATTTAAAATTGGATTCAATCGTCATTATTTTTACCACTTTAAAATATTATTTATTTTTTAAAAAATAGTGAAATCAACTGTAAAGTAAGCTGTAAACCTTAGCTGTAAGAGCAAATTATATTGAATGTTAATAGTTGTCATTTACTGTTTACAAAGGGCAATTATAATTTTTTCCCCTACAAATTAGTGCATGCATGATATCACCCTGTTGAGTTTTACGGCGTTCTTAACAAAAAAACTTATGTATTTTAAACAATTTTTGTTAATAAATCATATTACATTATAGTTATTCATAAATAATTTATTTTCACGACTACTTAATGCATTTAGATTTAAATATGACAAAACAAAAAAATTATATATGAACATATTTTTACCGATGCGCACCCTTAATTTTTGTGTCTTTATGCCTCGTAAAATAACATAAGTGTGTTTATTTGTGTTGCTCAGTGATGCATAAATCGGCCGATTCCACTCAGAATCGACCGATTTAAATTGGATCTGCGGCAATCCGATTTAAAAAACCCTCTGAATCGGCTAAAACGATTCAAGCCAATTTTCACCAATTTTGGAATCGGCTTGAATTGGCCAATTCCGGCTGGCGGCGACGGCGACTAGGGGGCGGGCGGGACTCGGGTGACAACGGTGGCGGGGACGGGTCGGCGAGGGAGGCGATTGGGCGAGGGCGGCGACGGGAGGGGTGGGGGGCGAGGGTGGGACAACATGGGCGACAAGGTTGCAAGGGCAGCTTTGGGGCGGGGCGGGGCGGGAGGCGAGGAGGGGGGGGGTGGGGTGGGGGGGCCGGGCTACACGAAGTCGAGGGCCACGACGGGGCGGTGGCGGTGATCGGGGGGAGGGTACATGGGCACCGGCAGGGGGAGATGGGGGATGAAATATCAGTGGCATTTGCGTAATTAAAAGTTGACTCGACTCCAACTCGAGTAAAAAATAATAATTAACTCTAAATAATTTTTAAAAAAATATAAAAAATATCATAAAATATAATACGCATTATAACATGAAAATTACATCAGAATGACATATTCTATATTAATAACCCACTAATTTTGACTAAGTTGAAATTTTTGTATAAGACCAATTCAGGCCGATTCAACTGGACCGATTCCTATCTGATTTAAACTGATTCCGATTCCGATTCCGATTCCTTCGAAAATCGATTCCGATTTTTGCAACCATGGTATAACTAATATGAGGCGCATAAAAATTTGTCAAAAATATGAATACAATATATTTAGATTAATATTTTTGATGCAAAATTAAATTGAAGATATCACAGTAAATAATAAATTTGTTGTTATATTGTGTCAACTTACCCGTTTGGAGTTGTGTTGCACAATTTATGTGACAGCTTAGGATCAATGTGATAATATAACCTCGTATTACAGGCATTTATTAATAATGTGTGTGGTGTGTTCATAGACATATTGCTGTGGGGCATTAAAATAATTTTTATAATCATTATTATTTATTGTTTCTAAAATAATCACAACTAAGAGGGACCTCATTTCTTGTAGGTGGGACCCTGATTTCCCAAGAGCCCATTTATACTCCTCTTTGGCATACAAATGAACCATTCTTGTGCGGGGTATAGCGCACGAGGTGTAACCAGATACCGACAGTACAAAAGGTAGTTTCTGGCAGTTAACTCCTGGCAACCGCATCCACTCGTCCACGTCACCATCCGACCTGGCACAAATCAAAAAGTTGGCGGGGGCGGTGGTGAGGGTGGGACCGACTGCCACCCCTCACCCCCACCGTTTCTGCCTTTTGAAACTCCCCTTTGCCAGCCTTTTGCTTTTTCTCACCCCTTCTCACCTTGTTTATTCCAAAGCCCCTTCACCCTCGCCAACCTTCCAGCCTGTCCCCCTTTCCCCATTCTCCTGTTCATCATCCACAGGGGGCTCATCACTAGATGCCCATTTCGTCTCTCGGCCGAAAGAGATCCATTTTGATGAGATTTTGATTGGTCAATCTGCCATGGTGAACATACCAGCCCATGTTGATGTGTTGATGCTCTTGTCCATATTTTCTGTTGTTTGATAGGTTTCTGATGTTCATGTTTTTGTTTTGCGAATGTTTGTGCTCGGTTGTTGGATTGGATCTTGGGCAGGGGAGCAAGGAGAACATAATTGCTGGCTCCCATGTGTGGGTGGAGGATCCAGAGGCTGCATGGATCGATGGAGAAGTGACAGAGATCACTGGCAGCGATGCTGCCATTGTTACGACAAATGGAAATAAGGTGAGGCGATTGCGATCTTGCGTTTCATGTTCTTGTTCTTGTGTTAATGTTTGATGATCAGTTAGTTAGCTACTTTTTTCTTTTAACCAGTTAGTTAGTTACCTACTTAGTGACATCAAATTCAGTTTATCATATTTCCGTGTTTTTCAGATATTTTAGTACTTCTACTGTTCAAAAAACTTGTTTTTACTTGCTTAATTATCGGATCCAGATTTGGCTAAGTGGTTGTTACCTGAATTAGCATCTGATTTACCTTTCAAAGTTCAATTTAATGGGGATATTAATGCGTCTCAATGAAGAGAGCTAATTTGAGCTGGCAATTGAATTATCATAAAGTAAATTATTGGAACAATTGATTGGATTTTTGCCAGATACCAACTGCTGTAGCATCGGTTAAACATACATACAAAGTATTAACAGAGTTGTACTATGAATGACAGAATCCCCAGCTTATTCAAAGAGGCTAGCGACCTTGTTTGTTCATTTTCCAATTCTCTTCCTATTTGGGATTAGAATTTGCAAATTAAAATGGATTCCTTTTATTGATTCAAGGTTGTGGCAAGTCTTTCAAGTATTTATCCAAAAGACACAGAAGCTACTGAGGCAGGAGTCGACGATATGACAAAGCTAGCCTATCTTCATGAGCCAGGAGTCCTACAGGATCTTGCTTCTCGGTTTCCTCTCAATGAAATATATGTAAATACAGTAACTAATTGTCATACATTACACACATTTTAAATAAATTTGTGCGCATTGCTGAAATTGGTGAGCATTTTCAGACTTACACTGGAAACATTTTGATAG
Organism: Piper betle; assembly: GCA_033002965.1. NCBI lineage: Eukaryota > Viridiplantae > Streptophyta > Magnoliopsida > Piperales > Piperaceae > Piper > Piper betle. The sequence goes on along the minus strand of JAURVB010001361.1, from coordinate 106,463 downwards.
CTGTGAATCCGTTTCGGAGGCTGCCACATTTATATGATGTTCATCTGATGGAACAGTACAAAGGAGCTCCCTTTGGAGAGCTCAGTCCCCATCTTTTCGCCGTAGCTGATGCCTGCTATAGGTAGCACTATTATGTTCAATTCATATAATAACAAACCAATTACTGATTCAATTTAGTTTACCATTTTCAGGGCAATGATAAATGAACAAGGTAGCCAATCCATTTTAGTAAGTGGTGAGAGTGGTGCTGTAAAACTGAGACAACAAAAATGTTGATGAGATAGCTGGCATTCATGGGTGGAAGGTCTAGGACAGAGGGGAGGACTGTAGAACAACAAGTATTGGAGGTATGTATATTTTGGATTACATACCACTGCATCTTTCTTGAAGTTAATTTACAAGAATTTGATGTGTATCTTCACTTTGTTTCTCAGTCAAACCCTGTCTTGGAAGCATTTGTGAATGCCAAAACAGTGAAGAACAACAATTCAAGGTGACAATTAGATAGCATATACTTGAACATTTAGTGTAATATATGAAGTTGAGTTTAATTAGCAATTGATTACCAATATACATGTTTCAGTCGATTTGGTAAATTTGTGGAGATCCAGTTCGACAAATACGGGAAGATTTCAGGAGCAGCAGTTAGAACATATCTACTCGAAAGGTCCCGTGTTTGCTAAGTATCTGATCCAGAGAGAAACTACCATTGTTTCTACATGCTCTGTGCTGCACCGCCACAGGTAAATCATGTCCTTTACACAATCCACAGTTTTCATAAATCCCAATTTGATGTGGGCAGTCTCAGTTTTAGCTTACATTAAACATTAAACATTAAACATTAAACATCTTGTTACAAGAATTATGCATTCCTTATGCTGATATTTACAGGATGTCAAGAAGTTCAAATTGGGTGATCCACGAACTTTCCATTATCTAAACCAGACCAACAGCTATGAAGTAGAAAATGTAAATGATGCTAGGGAATACCTAGAGACTCGAAATGCAATGGACATTGTGGGGATCAACCAGGAGGAACAGGTGTGTCAGAGTACAATAGCAGCCAAGCTTCCCTTGAGCAGAAACATTGAGATTAAGTAGTCCTAGATCCCTAACCAATTCCCATTGCAGGAAGCGATATTTCGTGTTGTAGCAGCTATCCTTCACCTGGGAAATATTAACTTTGTTAAGGGGACGGAAATTGATTCTTCCAAATTGAAAGATAAGAAGTCAATATACCATCTGCAAACAGCTGCTGAGCTACTCATGTAAGGTTATATGCATATTCTGGTTCCGAAAATAGCTTTCTTTTATTTGGAATTTGTCGATGATTTTAAGATCTATACATCTTGTTAGGTGTGATGACAAAGCTCTTGAAGATTCATTATGTGAGAGGATCATTGTTACACCGGATGGTAATATCACAAAACCACTTGATCCTGCAGCTGTGACCTTGAGTCGAGATGCCTTGGCGAAGACAATATACTCCAGGCTGTTTGATTGGTGTGTTAGTCTTGCAGTAAAGTTTTTGCTATTATTGCAGCTTGTGGTTAATAATTACTCAAGGAACCAATAATTACATGTATGTATATTTCAGGATAGTTGAGAAAATAAACAGTTCTATTGGACAGGACCCACATGCAGCAAGCATTATTGGAGTTCTTGATATTTATGGCTTCGAAAGTTTCAAAATCAACAGGTGCAAGAACTCCATATTCATAATGTGTATGACAATAAAACTTCATATTATCAGGCAGTAGTCTTCAGCCAACTAACTTGTCATTTCAGTTTTGAGCAGCTGTGTATCAACCTAACAAATGAGAAGTTGCAACAACACTTCAATCAAGTAAGGCCGTAGTATGATTTATGTGTATGAGTGTAGACGAACCATATCTTTTGATCAAGTAATTAGTCTTTCTCGGTAGCATGTCTTCAAAATGGAACAAGAAGAGTACACAAGAGAAGAGATCAACTGGAGCTATGTGGAATTTGTGGACAACCAAGATGTTTTGGATCTAATCGAAAAGGTTGTAAATTAATGTTCGAAAATTCTTTTTCTGGCAGATTTTATATATCATCACAAATGCACAACATTATCCTCATTCTTTTGGGTATTTCTGCTTGCAGAAAGCTGGAGGAATTATTGCACTTCTCGATAAAGCATGGTAAATTTTGAAACGAAGTCTAATAGTCGTCAATCCTTGTCCAATAATTTATTTATTTGCTGAATTTTATTAGAGATTATACAAAACAGTAAACTAAACCTTTGAATGTAATTCGTGCAGTATGTTTCCAAAAGCAACTCATGAAACCTTTGCTCAAAAGATGTATCAGACATACAAGAACAACAAGCGCTTCAGCAAACCAAAGCTTTCACGAACAGACTTCACCATCAACCATTATGCTGGAGATGTATGTATATTGCAGAACTCTTCTACTTGTATATCAATCTGTCTCATGAGATTCAAACCTTCATAAATTCTCACAATAAATAAAATTTTTGCAACCAATAGGTTACATACCAAGCAGATCAATTCCTTGACAAAAACAAAGATCATGTAGTGGCAGAACACCAGGCTCTATTAACTGCCTCAAAGTGCCCTTTTGTGGCAAATCTCTTCCCTCAATTGCCAGAGGAGTCTTCAAAGCAATCCAAGTTCTCTTCTATAGGGACCAGATTTAAGGTATATATCAACGAACAGAAACACTTTCGACGATGGATTTATTCTAAATTATTGTCTAATACTTACACTGTTATATGCATATCTGCAGCAACAACTGCAGGCCCTTACGGAAACTCTGAGCACAACTGAGACTCATTATATCAGATGTGTCAAACCGAACACGGTTTTGAAGCCCGAAATTTTTGAGAACTTCAATGTGCTCAACCAAATGAGATGTGGAGTAAGAAGCATTGAAGCCTGATCACCACTTTTTTCCAGTTTTATTTAATTTAATTGGTATTGTAAATATTATCTAATGGTTGTTTGGCAGGGTGTTCTTGAGGCAATTCGAATTAGTTGTGCTGGTTATCCTACTAAGAGGACTTTCGATGAGTTCTTAGATCGTTTTGGCATGCTTGCACCAGATGTTTTAGATGGGTATGATGGTTATTACCTGTTTATTCCAAGCTTTTACTTGTGCTTTGTCTGATAGATTACTCAAAGATAATTGTAAAATTTGAACCATTGATAAAGTCAGTATTTTGATGATTATACTGATAAATTTTATTTATAATAACAGATCTGAAGAGAAATCAGCATGCATTTCCATCCTTGACAGAATGGGTCCGAAGGGTCATCAGGTATGAGACAGTAGGCACTCACAAAGCAAATGTAGAACTGAACTTCCACTAAGATCTTTCACAATGTCTTTCTTCTACTCAGTTAGCTGCCTGACTTAAACTGTAATTTTTATATTTCAGATTGGAAAATCAAAGGTGTTCCTTAGGGCAGGGCAGATGGCTGAACTTGATGCAAGAAGAATTGAAGTCCTTGCAAATGCTGCAAGACTGATCCAGAGACAAATCAGAACATATCTTACAAGGAAGGAGTTCATTGTTCTTAGGAGAGCAACTATCCACATGCAAAAATTGTGGAGAGGTTATTTCCTCTTACCAGTATGTTTTTCAACTTAGGTATGATGAATATTGTTCATAAACATGTAAGCTTTGCATTCAAAAGGCCACCTTGCCCGGGAGTTTTATGGGAAAATGAGAAGGGAGCATGCATCAATTCAAATCCAAAAGAATTCGCGGTTTCACAAAGCCAGACAAGCTTTTATGCAACTAAGACAAGCAACAATAGTCATTCAAACAGGCTTGAGAGCAATGGCTGCCAAAAGTGATTTCAGATTCAGACGACGAACTAAAGCAGCAATAATAATTCAGGTGTCTCAAGATTTTGTGTGTGAGGAGGATTTTAATCCTCTCATTGGAAGAGGTCTAGATTTGATCAATTTTCTTGCTATGATGTATCCAGACACAATGGCGTGGACACCAAGCTCTTACAGCTTCAAGCTCTCTCTTCAGTGCCTATGGAGAGCAAGATTGGCAAGACGGGAGCTTCGGAAGCTTAGAATTGTAATCAACACATTTTATTGCATTATAACTTTGCTTATCTCATTTCTAAAGTAGGCGCTATTTTATTATATCTGCATTGGCTGTGTAGGCTGCAAGAGACACAGGAGCTCTTAAGGAAGCCAAGGACAAACTGGAGAAGCGTGTTGAAGAGCTCACATGGAGACTAGAATTAGAAAAGCATATGAGGGTATACTATCCTTCAGATAATATAAGAGAACATGCAACTAGAGGAATTTGATTTCTATAGAAGTATAATGCCACCTCATGATTAGGGTTTTTCAAATTGTTGAACACAATGCTAGTTCATACCCACCATTAAATTAGTGAGTAATCAAGATCTTTATCGATCAGTGATTTAGATCCTTCACTGGTAATTCAAGTAAACACCTCAATACCATTTCATAAACTCAACTAAATTTGTGTCATCTGATACTTTTTGGTTTCATCTTAATATATCATTTTACGTTCGTAAAATAGGTTACACAGACATAGTTATCTTTCTGAATAGAAGATTATCTTCACTTCTAAATGATTGGCAGACTGACCTTGAGGAAGCAAAAGGGCAAGAAATTTCAAAACTGCAGTCTGCTTTGCAAGAAATGCAAGAGCGTTTGGATGAAGCTCATTTCTTAATCATTCAAGAAAGGGAAGCAGCTAGATTGGCAATTGAACAAGCTCCCCCAGTTATCAAAGTGGTTCCCGTTGTGGACACTAGTATGGTAGAATCACTCACTCATCAGAATAAAGAATTAGAGGTTAGTACCAAGAACACTGAAAATTTTAAAAATTTTCCTTACATGTTTAGATAATATAAGTAAGATGAGAATGAAATATTTTTTTCATGTGCATGTGTCCCAAAATTTCTCTCAATTTCTTTTATTTTTTATACGAAAATATTGATTTTTAAAATTTTTATAGACTTATTTTGACTGAAATTTTAAAAAATGACTAAATTTCAGGACATCTAAATACAAGAAAATTTTTATTTCTAAATTTTATATTTTTTTATTTAATTTCAGGACAACTAAACATACCTTAAAGAAAATTGAAACATTTTAATAACTTTTACTATTTAACTTGGAGAGTCAACAGTAAAATCTATAATCTACCATTGGAGAGTTATCCATGAAACTTGACTCCTAAAGCCACGGAGTGGAGTCAACTAGTAAAGTCTTTAAAATAAAAAGAGTTTCAAAACTATATTAATGATAATCTATTTTAGGATTGTGAATCGCATTTTGCACAATTCTAGTGTCACGAAAGGCAAAGAGGCATCTTGGAGGGTGATGAAGCATGTTTTCTTATATGAATCCTAGAAGGGTGCAAATAGAAGCTGGAGAATCATAGCTTGTGTATATAAGTTGTGTTTGTGTTTATCTTCACAACAATCCTTTGATAACTCATTTGAGAGATTGTGAGGAGGTGAGTATCTTTTGTTTTCCCATGTTGTCGGGTTAAGGGTTCGGGGAGATCGTATTTCTTCTTGTAAGGGTGAGGGACGACTTAAAGTGTGTACTCTAGGTTTCTTCTCTAACTCTTGCACTTTGTGTTTGCTGCGAAAGTTTTGTTATCTCTCAATTCTAGTTAAGTTTTGAGGGTCTAGAAGGATTAGGTTTTTGAAGCCCATCAATTGTGTACTTTTATTTGTCTCTATCATTCTCAGTAACAATTAATATGGGAAAAACAAACTTTCAATTACTCCTCCCAATGAGTCTCTTTTTTAATCTTCTACGATACACCTCAAATTCTGCATAACTCTTCAAATTCTTCTTAAGTCTTCAGTTCCACCAACTCTAGTAAATAGTAATCTCCCACTTGGTGACTCATTAAATCTTAGTAATGTTTAACTATGATTTCCAGAATCCAATCTTTGTAATATTTATCGTTGATTTGTAGCCTTCCATTCTACAAATTTACTTTAATTATCTCATTTACTTCAATCTTGCATTTTTTACCATTAGCTATGGTCACATGCCTAAAATGACCTTGAACATAGTCACAAAACCAATCCATTGCCTTGTTCACATAAGGAATTATTTTGTGACTATGTCCAGGGTGATTTTGAGCATATGACCATGGGATCTTGGGCATGTGACCATGGTTAATGGTCACAAGATTAAATGAAAGAGGACAATTCAACTAAAGTTGAAGAATGAAAGGTTTTGGATATCAAGGATGAAAGATTATGAAGATATAACAAGCATCCAAGTGGGAGGTTATTGTATGTGGAGTTGGTGGAGCCAAAGAGTTCAGAAAAATTGAGGTGTATCCTGGACGATGACAAAAGAGACTCATCCGGCGGATCATGTGGAAGTTGGCTTTTCAGGTCTAAGAGAGTGTATCTTCATCATCTATAAAAAGGTTTTTGGCCTTCTTTTTATCTTCATTATCTATAAAAAGGCTTCTTTGGCCTTCTTTTAATTCGCAATAACTCCCGCTCAAATCTACATCAGTGTGAATGAGACTCCATTTCCATAGACAATGTCATATTGTTATGAAGCTGCATTAACAACAACAAATGAAATAGAAAAACCAATAAGCAATGACACACAAATTTAAGAAGGAAAACCTTAGAAAAACTAATAATCATTGACACACAAATTTAACGTGGAAAACTCCAATTATGAAGGTAATTACCTTGGTAAATTTTCAAGTGAATGAAAATTTGGTTCAGAACTTAACCGGCCGATTCCACTCGGATCAGAGGAAAATTGATTCAAAAACCCATTGAATCAATTTTTATCCGAATCGGTTCGTGAATCGGCTAATTCGAACCAATTCCGACCGATTCGAGCCGATTTAGAATCGGCCCAAATTAGCCAATTCTGGGGGCAGGGGTGGGGCGGCGGGCGCGGGGCGAGGGCAGGGGCGGGGCGGGTCTGGGGGGAGGGGGGCGGCGGGCGCGGGGCGAGGGCAGGGCGGGGCGAGGGTCTGGGGGAGGGGCGGCGGCGCGGCTAGGGTGGGGGCGGGTCGGGTGTGGGGGGAGGGGGGCGCGGCTAGGGTGGGGCGGGTCGGGTGTGGGGGGGTAGGGGGGCGCGGCTAGGGTGGGGGCGGGTCGGGTGTGGGGGAGGGGGGGCGGATGCGGGAGAGAAAGGGCGAGGGAAAGAAATAACACTCAGTGGCATTCTCGTAATTAAAACTTAACTCGTGTCCAACTCGAGTAAAAAATAATAACTAATTCTAAATAATTCAAGAATAAATCTAAAAATATATTAAAAAATATCATAAAATATAATACACACAATAATATCAAAATGACAACAATATCTAATTTTTATATATTAATGTTATGAGTTGTTAAATTATTATATATGACCGATTTGGACCTATTTAGATTGATTCAATTAAACCGATTCTTGTCCGATTTAGACCGATTCCGATTCCAAATCTAACTCCCTCGAAAACCGATTCCGATTTATGCAACCATGGACCGAACCAACTCAATTTGTATTTTTTTATTACCAAGAGGTTATTCGGAAATTCGGTTTGGTTGATTTGGAACCAAACCGGTAGAACGCTCAGCCCTAGGGGACACGACCGAGAAACTTGTACTATGTTAAAAACGATGATTACAAGCTGCATCCTCACCGCTAAGTGGAGAAACACAAAAATCTATCCCACAGTTCTTACAAAATTGAGTATCCCAACTTTTGCCAAGGGTTACAGTAGTGTCTTACACCTGAAAAGGAAGGCCAAACAAGCCTTTTTATAGATAATAAAGATATATGGGTCATCTACGGGAAAGTAAAAACCAAGTTCCAAGTACTCCTTCCAATGAATGAGTCTCTTTTGTGAACTTCCACGATATATCTCTATATTCTTCACAACTCTTTGGTTCCACCAAATCTGATCTAATAGGGCTCCATATGAAATGGTAGGAGAGATTTCGGCACTGCTATCGCCACCAATCACTTTATTGATTGTAATTTTTTAAAGGAAACTTTGCAAACATTTCAAAGTCGATATATTTGGTGCATCAGGTTAAGGCTGATGCCATTGTAATCAATCACAAATTATCAAATTTTGAAGGTTCCAACCTACATAATTCAATTATTCTATGGTGGGCAAGGGGAGGGTAAATTGAACTTTTTAGATTTTAAAACAAATCCTATGATTAATCAATCACATAATAAAAAGTAGGATCACATAGAGTGAAAATGTATCCAGATGTGCCTCTTTTGTTGTTTGGGTTATCAACATAATTACTAAAATCCCGCAAATAACATTGTTATATTTAGCCATGTCCCTCTCAAATTCTTAGCCAACATTTGCGCTATCCTTGAAATAACAAAATCTATTTCACTTGCTTCTAAATGCTCTTTAATTTTTGGATTAGCTAAATTTTAGTTAACATCAATTATATTATATACAAGATAAGGTAAAATGCATACCTAGACATGCATGATGCTTGCATAAGACATGTATATTTGTCTTCAGTGAATCAAATAATTTTAAATGTACAACAACAGGAAGATTGACTAGTTTATAAGTCTTCATAGTAGAACTTTCTTAATATAATTGGGTTAATAGATAGATAATTTACGGGCACTTTTGATCTCTTCAAATAATATATAGTAAACCATGTTATTGGCATCATTGTTTGCAACAAGTTGGCAACACTGCATGGTTCGTGCAACAAACACTAGCAAGAATACCAATTTATCAGTTTTTATTCATATTGGCAGCCCCATACAAGATGTGAACAGACTTCATACATACACACAGTTGATACACACAATGCACTACTCAAATGAGCTAGCACATATGTGAGCTATATATAATGTTTATGAGCTACTCAAATGAGTACACTCAATTTCCCAAAACACAAAAGCAAACACACACACACACAAGTCACACAAAAGTAATAAGCACTAAGCTTGCTGTATATAATTCACCTCTCCATAAGTATCAATATTGATCTCATTACCTTGGTTAATATAGTCGTCCATCACTCTAACACTGAGTGGGCTCCTCACACGGTGGTATCCATCCCACCAAACTATCTCTCCATGTTTGTACCTCCCATAATGAGCTTGCTTCAATGGTGTAATTGTCACAAAATAGGCCAGCTTTGTTTGCAGGCCAAGAACAGCAAAACCCTTGGCCACACATTAACTTGCACCCCATCAGGTTCCTTGACAGTGACAAAGTAAATTGATCTGTGTGGGCTGACATTGGTAACAATCCTCTTGACGGTGGTGGTTGATCTAAGATCAGATACTGTGATTGCTGGGTAGTTGAGATTGAAATCAGAGATGGGTGGTGAAGGGCAATGGATGTCTACACAAGCGTTTGGAAGAACGACACTGGCAATTTGAGCCTCGGTCAGGCCTTTGTTGCAGAAATAGGGGATGTAGTCCTTGATCTCCATGTCATAGATGAGACCTGGATCAAATGCCTTCACTGGATTTGCCTGCCCAGCGCCAACGTCAAAGGGGTCCGCCGGCTTTGCTGAACCGCCGGCAAAGATCTCGTCTGAGCTTGAGTCGTGAGTTTGAGCTGCAATATTTAATTAATCAGGCTTTAATGAACTAGGATGCATGTCAGTATTTTTAACCATGCCATTTTAATTTAAAAGGGAAAAATTTTTAGGCATAAAGTGTTATATATTTAGTGAAGCTATTATTCTTTATTTTGCTATATTTATTAGTCCCCAAAGCTAGGTGTGAGCAATTGGTCGGTTCCGAACCTTCAGAACCAAATTGTCGAGCAGCCCTTTAGTGGTCGAATTTCATGACCTAAACAAAAACCGAACTCTACTTGAAACGAAATCAAAACTGACAGAAATGCTTTGGCTCCATTCGGTTCAGTTATCGAATAACCAAATTGAGCGATAATTTATTAAAAAAATAGATTTATTTAATTATTTAATCAAAATTATATTATTATTTTGGTGAAAATAATCATTTAATAAGTAATTCTAAATATATATCATATTTAGAAATTCATTATAAAACTTATATAATTTATGATGATTAATATAAAATATAGATTTTTATAACACTTCTTTAAAAGAACTTCGGTTTGCCTATAACCTAAATAGCCATTTGACATTCGGTTTGCCTAGTACTTAAGCGAAAACCAAACCGGATTAGCTTCAAAACCAAACCAAAATCTTTTTTAGGTTTGGATTTGGTAAGTTTTCCGATTTTAACCAAATTATGCTCACCCCTACCCAAAATCTCAATGAGTACAATGTTATATCATTGTTGCCAAAATTATTATCTTATCCATACCTCATCAACATCATGGATTCTCGGATTACGATGCCAATTATTTTAACATTGAAAATGACTAAAATAGGAACAAATTGTATAGGCTGTTATGTTAATCTACATTCATAACTTATGGCAAAGGTAGACTCCAATTTTATAAATGAATCACCCCGTTAAATAATGAGGTAGACTATAATAATATGACATCTTAGAGATATATTTCAATTTTAAAGATAATTCTAACTAAATGTGGAGATAATAAAGATTTAATTTTTTATCTTTTGTTACATTTTGATTTATTGAATTTCCTATTTTTCATTACACTACGACTTTTGACTCTCCTTTTGTTAATAAACAATAGATACCCATCCCACCGATCGCAACCAACGTTATTTAATATTTTTTAACGATTGTGGAAAAAGTAATGAATAGTAATCATGTTTCAATAGGAGTGTTCGATATTGTAAGAGATAAATGAAGGTCTTACCCGTTGTCATAAGAGCTGATTTAATGGCTGCTGGCGACCACTCAGGGTTTGCAGACTTGAGAAGGGCCACAATGCCGGCAACATGAGGACAAGCCATGGAAGTTCCAGAGATGATGTTCCAGTTCACGGAGCGTTTGTCAATGGAGGGCTTACCACCGGCTGACGGTGATACAGGTGCCACCGGCGACCATGCTGCAAGTATGCTCATCCCTGGAGCACTTATGTCTGGCTGCAAACTCAACCAATTGTTGAAGTAAACATTAAATAGTGTTACTTATTACCGACTTGAGCTCATAGAAAAAATTACGCCTACATTGAATACCTACGGGATAAGAGTGAGCATGACTTATCAACTCCTATTAATAAAAAGGAAATTAAAAGTTGTGCACGCATGAAAAGTAGGAGATTAATCAACTAATCAAAAAACAAAAAATTAAAAATAATATATTAAATTATTACATTCTATCACTTCATTTAATTAAAATTTATCTTTAAAATTAGAGTATATCACCTCATTCAATTTAGAATTTATTTATAAAATTGGTGTTAACTAATATAAACCTTGCATTGTGCGACATCTATGCCTAGTAGATCTTTAATTTGGGTTAATTATTTTGAAATGACGACTTAGGCTTATTAATTTATACTGCATTATACATTTATTCTCGATATTGGAAGGCCCATTGGTTAGACATCTTTACCATATATGTCATGAGTCGTAATTTATTGTCCCCTTTCTCCATCTTATGTTGCCAAATGTTAAGGATTAAGTTTTAATGGATGCCCTTTCCTTTACTAAGGTAAAATAACATCAGATGCGATGTTTTGTATCAATGTCTTTCTTTTCCCCATTTTTTCTTTGGCTCTCACCCACAACATCACCAGCTACAAGAAGGCCAGCTTCAACATGATGTGTCTTTAAGTGAAGAATACTTTTTTGACAAAAGGTTTTGGTGACAAATTAAGTTTGAGCTAATTATTAGTATCAGAAACTTGGTAATTTGCGTTTTTCTTAGCTTATAATTATATATGTATAATTTGGCTGTTTTTGAGATTTTTATAATGTCTCATATTGAAATAAAATGAGATTGAGCAATTAGGTTTATATATATATATATATATAAAATTTCTTAATGTTGTGCAAGAATTACCTTTAGAATGTCCGGTGATAAAGAGTTTGGTCCCCTCGAAGAAAAAAATGCAACTGTAGGTGCTGGTACTGTTTCTCCTATCACTGTCTTCGCTGGATAAAACTGTATTGTTGGTGTTATCCTGCAAATTCGGAGTAAACGATCCTAGCATAATTAGAGATTTAAAAATTTTTCATACATTTAATTTTTGTCGAAGGTGAATTAAGTTAAACATATACAAAGCAAGGCCGAATTTAATTACAAAGGGACATTGAAAAGTAGTATTAACATATTGATAGCTAGTTAGATGACCAACTTAAGGATAGGATTATTTGAGACCAATATTTTTTGGAAAGCTTGAAATATATAACATTAAAAGGTTGAGGAAGAAACAATCATTAGTTGAAGAGAAGCTTGGCATGCAAAAAAATACTATAGCTGAAAATTCATTTCAAATCCAGTAGGGTTTTTTACCATGGGTACATAGTTCCATCACGTTATTTTGAAATTTAGTGGATTGTTAATTTTGTCAATAAGATCCATTATAAATTATAGCATGACTATGTTGAAAAATAAGCGTAATTTGATATTGCAATAATTAAATGGTGTCCCAATAAAAGCCTTCCATACCTTTAACCCCCAAAAGTAGTTTCATCGCACCCCAAAAGTAGTTTCAACTCAAGTGTTAGGGTGCTTTATCAAAAAAGGCTAAACTTTCTCACGTAGAGGAAAGTGAAATTGATAGGAATGGTGTGGTTTAACCTTATGCCTTGGTGTGTGCCGAAATTAAGACTTAGTTCTTATCCAACTTATATAAAAGATAGTTGATTTTCAAATTTAACTCTTGTATAGTTATATGTTAAGTGTTATGTTTACAGTAATCCACCTTTTATTTGCTAAAATGTAATGACTAATGTATGGAGTTCTAGACTTCAAATTTTATGGGTTAGGACATGTTAATATAGATGATCATGCATTAGTTTTATTTCAGCTTGCTAGAATTAAGAACTTAGCTTTTATGGCCTATTGATTATTTGCTCACTAACGGCTTCTAAATTTCAGGTTTCATTGTTTATGTGCAACGTAAAGTTTATGAAATACATATCCCTTTTATTGCTGTAATGGACATGTTTTATGAGAGGTATTTCACCTAATTTGTGACCTCTAGATGTAGTAAAATGCAATGGTAACAAGGACTGTTTTCCAGGCGACATGCGTGTATGCTTGTGCCTTTGTTGTATGAATGTGGCATATTTGTGATGGAGTAGCTTGGGATCAGTACTTGGACTTGTCTAGGGTGTTATTTTTGTACACTTCACACACTCATGGCCTACATTAATCATCATATAGAAGTCTAAGTCGAGGCTATTTATTAGGACACGTGGAATCGAGTTCTCCAATATTACCCGGTTTAAACTGAGGGACTGAATTAGTGGCATTTATTTGATCTCACTAATTTCAAGCTATTTAGTCGGTTTAGCAACTATTTGTAAAAAATTGTAAGGATGAAATTCCTTGTTTAAATTTCAAAAGCTAAGATTCACTTCAAAGTCACTTTGCCGCAATGCATTATATTTTTCCTTCTTAAGCCTTATGCATGGTATTTGTTTAACTGCATGAGAGATCAGTATTTTGATGAATATATGTTTAACACCTACGCCGCGTACTCTTCAAATCCTTGGCTGCATAATGAAAGAAAATGTTTAAAATAATGATAGTTCGGATTTGTCGAGAATAGCCAAAGGGTTAATTATTGAGCTAGTTCGTTGCTCGGTGGTAAGGATAGAAGAAGGTTCAAAGAAGGCTTTATATTTGGTATGAATGTTTGCTGATATCATGATTCATCCTAGTCGTGTTGCGGGGAACCAACTTATGTTCATCCTTTCGTTGGAAAGGCGCTGTCCAATCTACAATTGGGCGACCTCTCATCATGTGCCTTTACGAGAATTTTTCTTATGGAGTATATTTGTAAATGATTTGGTGATGTATTTCTATATTAATTATTTGGGACATGTGATTACCCCATTGATAATGTATTTTTTATATATATGTAGGTGTGATGTCTAGGAGGATGCCAGTGTGGATGAATGGATCGACAAGGCTCATGTGGATTGTTTATGTTTATGTATGTGTTGTATATAGACTTATGTGATAGTTGCTTTTGGAGATGGTTGTGAGATGAGCTTTTGTTTGCCCCTTGGAATTTATGTATTGTTTTTGTTACTTAACCATATTTCAGTTGTTTTATATACGGTATACTCTAAGGTGTGGAGGGTTTGCTGGTACACTCCAAAACTCAAAGTCCAGGACGCTGGTGGAAAATGTCAGTTTAGCATGCTAATGGGTGTTTTTGTTACATGTGCAGAACATCAATTCTTGGCTTTGTAAAAACAAGGTTGCACTCAAAAGTTGGTGTGGGGTATTGAATCCGTGCAACTAGGTCACATTGGGCTTTGTTTAGGAGGGAATACTTAACTTAAATCATTCTAAATATTTATAGAAGGGGTCAAGCACTAATTTGATTTTGTAATTTATGCAACTTGGGGCAGACAAAATATGAATTATTTGAAAGATTTGGTGCTCTCAAGCAAAGGTGGAATAAGAAAGGATAAAAAATAGCTAGCAGTCCAGCAGTACACAATACCCACTATTAAGGCTGCGACATAGGCTTTGGTCGAAGTTGCAATCTAGGCACAGCGGTGCGGCTGCGAGACACAAGAGTTTCGGCACCATGGCACTGTGACATGTATTAAAGATGGATTTTGTTTTTCTTCTCATTATAGCCTAATTTGTCATAGGAGAGCATAGATTTGCCTAGAGAGGGGGGGGGGTGGTTCCTTAGGTAGGGATAAGGATTTTCTTCTCGAATTGTGAGAGATTCAAAGCGCTACTGAATCAGGTTTGTTGATTCTAGGGTGAGAGGGAAAGAGAGAGCTTATAACTGTTAATTTTATTAGAAATTACTCCTCTTGATAAATTGTGTGATGTTTGACATCTAAGATGAATTAATGGTGTCTTTATTTTATTGTTCTTTATTGTTACTTGCCTTTATTTTTGTTGTCTTTCAATTTTGCTTTTAATTCTTCCAATTTTGCTCTATAAATTTATTGGTTTCTTACATCGTTTTGTGCTTAGTGGTATTGGGACAATTTTTTGTTGTGTTTTCATTGCTCCAGTAACATGGAGATTCTGCCAAATTTTCTCAGTGCAACAATGTTCTTTCTAAATACATGTAGGTTGCATCTTGTTTCATGGGCCCTAACCCTATAATTATTTAAATATCTAATCATATCTCACGTGTTTATTTGTTGTGTGCATTCATCTATAACACATTAGATGTAACAACACAACCCAATTAGTGCAAATTGATGAACTTCGTTATTTCTTCAAAAACAATTAAATAAGTTGAACATTATAAACATCATCCCTATTAATATACTAGCTCTTATCCTTATAAATATTAGATGTTGAACTAGCCTTGGAGGACTTACAATTTGCTCATCTTTAGGAAATTTCATCCTTAAAATTCTTATTTTTGCCAATGGCCAATGACCTAGCCCACTTCTAGTCTAACATGTGTAACTAGCGGCCTAGCCCATGTCTAGTTTAGCCTACCATCTAATATAATCTTCGGTTAACTCTGATATCATCTGTTATAACTCAACCTAATTAGTGCATAGTGATGAGCCTAGTTATTTTTTCAAAAATAATTAACTAATGTAAAGATTACAAACACCATCCTGACTAATATACTAGATCTTGTACTAGTAGATATTGAGTATAAGACTAACTTTGGGGGGTCTTATATTAAAGGTCAGTTTACTGAGGTCTTTTGTCTTACAACACATTGAGTAGTTAGGTCATCTCTGTGGTTAGTATTTCATGTTAGTTGGTTAAAGTATCGTTTCCAAGATTTAACACTTCAAGTCACTCTGGGTCTAAACCATATTTGAATTGTTACATGTTTCTTATTAATTTGAGGGGAATATGCATTACAAAATCACTTGTTTAAATCTTTCTGAGTCGACTGTAACCTCTCTCAACATGTAACCTCTAAAATAGCTCAATACAAGGGTTGATTGTAGCCTTTGTTAATATTTAACTTCTCGGTTTATCTTTATAAATACATATATATATCATGTAATTTACA
Organism: Piper betle; assembly: GCA_033002965.1. Classification (NCBI taxonomy): domain Eukaryota; kingdom Viridiplantae; phylum Streptophyta; class Magnoliopsida; order Piperales; family Piperaceae; genus Piper; species Piper betle. The sequence continues at coordinate 90,400 of JAURVB010001361.1, read as the reverse complement.
TATTTAAGATATATGTAATACACCAATTTTATAGGGTATTAGCATCCACTTGGAAAAAGCCCAAGTGACACAATCTTGTTCGATGTGGAAAGCCAGATAGGCTTGTACGTGAGAGAAAGTGTTAGACTAATACTACATCTCTTTTCTTTGTGAGATGTGTGGATTCATGGATAAATATGGGTTTCCTAAACCTTCTAAAGTAACTATTCATTTTAAATTGAAGTCCATGGAATCATTTTCACATGATCCCTAATTATTTTCCAATAGTTATGAAAAATTAAAGACAGAACTCTATAACATGTAGTAGAAACAACTAACCTAAATCATAACAATCATCAATAACCTCTCCAAAAAACATTATTAGCCATTTATACTAAAATATAAACTTTCAAAAGATGCATGCACAAAATAACACTGATCGATCGATAAACTTACAAAGGCGAAGATTTTGAGAGACGATAAACATAGTCATAGATTAAAGTCCCTTGGTTCATGTCCACATAGAAGGTAGGAACCACATAATCAACTTCAGGAAATTGTCTGGTCATGGGTCCTCCATAGATCAAAGCAGATCCACCTGCAATATAGACAGCTCTTGCTGCATAATTTATAGGAACTCCTGTTATGGAGAAACACAACACTGCTACCCCCTTTGCCGAAGTACTTTTATTCCAATTATCTTCATCACAATCCCTAGCAATGCATATATGGATGATCAAATGATAAGTCAAATATTATTGTGTGCTATAAAGAGGGAGATTTGGACGAGAAAGAGAGACCTACCCATCCTTGAAATAATATTCAGCATTTTCTACCCGCATGGTATTTGTTTTCATCCTGTTAAAGCTCTGAGCCTATGAAAAAGATAACAGTAAATTCCAAGGCATTTAAAAGCAATAAATGTCAAAACTTCTCTTGTACAAACACAAGAGTTCAGGTGTTTAGGGAAGAGATTGCTTGGCGTTAGAAGTACTGGATATAGATAGAGATTGCTAATTAGTGTTAGTGTGGATATTCCTATACCCTTTTAAATTTAATCATCCCACTGAGATCACGTAACCATTTTTTCTTTTTTGAACTTGACAAAGTTATCCTCAATATCCAATCGTCCTTGTAATCTAATTACTCATTAATTTGAGCACATGTAAAAGTATCTCTATTGGTTGATATTATTTTTTTCTTTAAAGATCATGTAGCAAACTATAAATAATTAACAAAGTTTCACAATTTCATTTTAACTTAAAAAATTCTCCAAGTTGACTACTATATATGCAACTTTACATGACGCTCTTCGGCCCCTTAGCTTCAACACCCCACGCTGCCGGCCCTCCGTGGCCTAGCGTGCCCAGCCACCAAAATAAAGTCAATTATATTACAAGTTAAATTTTATTAAGTTATCCATAGTTTGACTTGCAACCAATAGATAGAATAAAATTTTTTAGATTCTAAAGTTTTAAATTCATGAATATTATAGAAATAGTTTTTTTTGTTCAAAACTATTTTTGTGATTACCCATGTGTAAGATCCAACCAAAATGAGTTCATATCTAATACCTATTTGAGTAAAATCTAATATATTTACATATAATGCTCATATAGATATTTAATTTAATTAATTATTTTGAAAGGATAACTTAGGCCAATTATTTTACACTTGAGTTGAACTATTATAGATAATTTCGGAGTCGACTTAGGGCCATTTGGATGTTAGGTTGGGCTAGACATTGACTACGCCTGCGGGCCAAGGAAAAAATTTTCTGGACGCAATTTGGAATTTTGTAAAGTTGGGGGAATGATAAGATCTTACGAAATTATTCACATTCAATGTCCACAGGGGTGAGGTCCATTATATTAGCATGGGTATGCATCTAGATTTTTAACTTAGAGTAATCGTTTTAAGAAGTTGACTTAGTCCCATCAGTTTATACTTAGGTTGGGTTCTTACAACATTAGGGGGAAAGTTTTATGTAATATTTAGAATAATGACAAGACTTTTGTCATGGATTGCTATGGATTTGTCCTTTATTAATTGGTGGCTTCTTGGTTTTTTATCTTCCACCCGCTAGCCCCCGTCGCTAGTCATTTTAGCCGTGTCTATGACCTTGATCATCATACTAGCTCCATTGGAGATTTTGGCGGAGATTTTGCAATTTTGCGAAAATGTCGATGTTCATTTGTGAAAGTTTGACACTTATCTGGACGTGCCAAGATCGAACTGGTGTTCCCAAACATGACCAGAGATTAGATACCATTGGCCAGTATCTCGTCACTGCCCACTGGGCCATCCATCAATGGCCAATTTTGTCCATGAATTGGTTTTCCTCACCAAAGTTTTGTTTCAATAATAAGGTTGGTCAAGTTGGAGCAGTCCATAGACACTTAAAAAAACTAGACTTTTCTCCACCCTTCAAAAGAAAACTGTAGAGAAAAATTCACATTTTGCCACACTTTACCGTATTTTTTCCATAGTTATTAAAATCATGGAGAAAAAATCTAATATTATCTCAGGGTTTGTAGATAAGTATGTATTAATTTTCTCACTTTTTCCATGGTTTTATAGTGTATTTTCAAGTTTATTGAACCATGGAGAATATATATATATATATATATATATATATATATATATAGAAATGGTAAAGTTAAAACAAACATGAGAACTTTAGAAACTCATTTTTAGAGTATTTGGTTTAAATTCTAAAAGTATCATGACAAAAATATCTTTCCCAAAGTAAAAACATCATCAGGGTTGAATCTTATATAATGCTCTAAAAATAAGTTTCTAAAGTGTGTGTATGTGTATATATATATATATTATAATATATTCAAAATTAGTCTCACTTTCAATACCTACGGGAATAAGATATAATATATTAGTGTGGATGTTCTTACAATATTCAACTTGGTTAACGAGTTTTTAAGAATTGACTAGGCCTATCAATTTCAACTAATTAGGATGAGTTGTTATATGTTCACCAACAAAAGAACTAACGATCACTTAAATTAAAGGTATCAAAGACAATTTTTTAAAATTTTCCCTAAACTCAATATTATAGTGACCCGTCCCAAAAGTACAAACTAATGACCATAAGTAAGTCATCTTTTTAAAAATATTTATCCCAAGTTGAAGATTTATAAGTATACCCTCACATATATACAAGATTTTATCCAACTATGTATTATATATGAGACCAATTTAGTGGATCTTATAATTCACCAAATCTAAAGAAACTGTGTGTAACTACCAGGCCTAGCCCAAACTACAAATTAATGTGCATAACTCATTTCTTCAAAGTGGTTAATCTAAGTTAAAAATTTATAGTCTATTCTTATGAGTAAACTGGATCTTATTCTGATAGGTATTAGATGTGAGACTAGGTTTTAGGGGTCTCACAATCTACTCAACTTAGAAAATTTCATCTTCAAAATTTCTACATTGGGTACGTGACTAACAACCTAGCTCACCATCTAATATAGATCCAGGCTCGTTCTGATAACATCTATAACAACTTGCTCAAAGTATAAACTAATAGATCTAAGTCATCTCTTTAAAAGTGATTAGTCGAAGTCAAAATTATATAGTTCATTCTCATTAATAAGCTAGATTTTATCTCACTAGGTATTAGAAGTGAGACTAACTTTTAGTAACCTTACACTATGCCCTTAAAATTCCTTTCCTCGACTAATGGATCTAGCTTGCACCCATGATTTAATTCCAATTGTCATCTAATATGGTTATTGGTCTACTCTGATATCATTTGTAATAACTCAATCTAAAGTATAAACTAATGAACTTAAAATTTTTCTTAAAATGATTAACTTAAGTTGAAGATCTATAAGTATGCCCTTCAGAAGATCTAACAACTTTAATTTTAAATAATTATGAAAATAAACTCCCTTTGATAAAAAGTTTAAAAGAAAAGGCTTGTTGGGAATGATTTAAGTCAACACGTATAACTATAACTTATTGTTATTAAAATAATGAATCATTTTTATTTTCAATATATTTTTCTAAAACCACGTTTGAGAATTGGTATTTTGAAGTCTGAACCTAGATAGTGATTGTGACACATGAAAGATGTCGGTCTTGATGAATAAAGTGAGAAGTAGTTTTGCTATTACAATTTGTCAGTTTTAGAAAGAAAGAAAAAGAAGAATCTTTAAGTAATAAAGGACTCTATAGGAAATGTCTTGTGGTATTATCAATGATTTAATCGGTAAATTTAGTAATACACCTCATTAGTCTCCAAAGTCTAATATGTGCTGGGGTAAACTTGGTAGAAACCTTGAAGGATGAGTGGTAGAATTTTAGGATGATCAACTTGATAACTTGTATGTCTCTATCTACATGTTATCAAATTTCTCTTTATAAATTAATTATAAGCCATATTGTTGTATATCAAGATGTCTATATATATATATATATATATATATATAGATATAGACCTTGGGACCCTTCCACACTCTCATAACTATAAAAGATTTAAGAGTCTTCTGTACAATTAAGGGAAGAAACTTTTAGAATTATATATTGTGAGAACAATAATTAATAATTATTATGTAATATCAAATTAGCCTTATTTATCAACAGTGCGTCTCTTTCTAAAAGAATAAAATGCTTTTAACATTTAGAAAAAAAACTTACTGTTATTGTGATGTTGTTGCCCAACATCATAGTCACCGGAAAGGAGCGATCAATGATGGAGGCAGCTACACTAATGCTCCACGGTTCAACGTTGTTCACAAGGGAAGGGTCCGGCCCCTCATTCCCAGCCGCGAACACCACTGTTATCCCCTTCTGTGCGGCGTGGAAGGAACCGATGTCAGCGGCCTTCGACAGCACCGGCTTCAGAGGCAGCGCTAGTGCCGATGATACGGAAATCACCTTCACTCCGTCCTTGATCGCGTCGTCGAATGCGGCCATTAAGTCGGCTTCCGTGCAGCCTCTGTTCCAGCACACCTTGTACACGGCGAGGCGAGCCATCGGAGCTCCACCGCGGGCGGTGCCGGCAGCGAACCCGAGGTAATCAACGTGCCGAACAATGCCGCCGACAGCCGTGGATGCAGTATGCGTGCCGTGGCCCTCGTTATCTCTTGGCGAACGATACTCACGGACATCACTACTAGTGTTGAGGCCGGGGCCATATTCCTTTTCATATCCTTTGCGATAAAATTTTGCTCCTACCAATTTCCTATTGCATACTTTTTTAGGATCAAAACAGTCTCCTTCAACACAAGCACCCTTCCAATACGATGGAATTGGCCCTGGGTCTTGCTTGTAGAAGCTCTCTGATTCTGGCCAAACACCTAATTATTTCTCAAACCAAATAAACTCTAAATGTGAGAATTTAATTGACTAAGATCACTAATAGATATAATCGGAAATTGTCTGAGAAATAATTGTTTCAAATTAACAATGTCATCACAAATATGAAGAAATGTACAATTAACCATGAATCAACTTTCTCACTACAAAAAAATCCAATATCATTCCATGAACATATGCATTTCGTGTAAATTAATATCTTTATTATTATTTTTTTGTTGTAATATATTTGTCTTGTTAATTAGTAACTAAAGATATATAGCGGGGAATAAGAATTCTAAAAGCAAGAGATTGAGATAGAAACTTAAATTAAAGGGTTGTATGATGATTGTTTCAAATTTGTCAACGGATTTCATCAAAAATCAAAAGTGAAGAAGCCATGCACTACAAAAAACGTCACTTTAACCATTCATTTCACCCCAAACCCTAGCATCGCCAGCACTTTTGTACTCTTTTTCTAACCGGCAATAATGCCATGTTTCTTCTTTCTTCCTCCTTCCTCATTTCTACCTAGTCACTTAACGAGAAAATGGCAAAGAAACACTCAAATCAAAAGCTTCATAATAGGGATTCTTTCTACCTGATTGCTTCTAATGTTTTATTATTTTTAATTTTATTTACCAAAAAGAGTTATTATAACTTTGATTTAATGAAAATAAAAAATCGAGTTTCCTTTTTGTTGTGATGACAAATTATATATGAAGTATTTATATAATATTATTTTTTGTTGCAAGGCCTTCCTTTGCCTCCGCACGCAAGAGTGAACTTGTTCTGCTTATTCAAACACTAGAGATTCTTATCTTCCTAAAAAATGGTAATAATTTTTTTATGTTTTACTCGGTAATTTTTATTTATTTATTTTTGTATTAGTATATATAATTATTGTTTTTGTGGAGAAAATCCAACTCAAGATTACAAGCTAAAAACCTTTCAGAAAAGGGTGAATGACCAATGATCCTTACGGACTATTTGGTTGTTCTAAAATTACATCAAAGCAATAAAAAATTTAGAGGTCACAGATTTTCTTATGTTTGGATGTGTTGAAATTTAGTTAAAAGAAATTTTAATTTCAGTCAAAGTAAATCTATGCAAAAATTTTACAAAACAATATTTTCTTACGAAAAATAAAAGAAATTTGGAGAAATTTTGGGAGGTACATGCACATGCACATAGGAAGAAATATTTTATTTTTATCTTATTTTCCAACTATCCAAACATGTAAGATAAGTTTTTAAAATTTTAATATCATCTTATCTCATTGTATTTCATTTTCACATGATTTTTTTTCATTTACACTATTTTCATGCCAACCTACGGGCCGCTAAGGTTAAATATATTTAGAAAGCTTTCTCATTATCTTTAACGTATTTAGAGAATGTATAGCGGGTTAGCCTGGTTAAAAAGTATTCACTTTGTTTGTGTTGTAGCATTGGGGTTGAATATGTGAAAATAAATTCAGATACCATTTTATCCGTGAATAATATAATTATTTTGTACGCATGGGCATATGATAATTAAAGGTTACATGTTTTTATTTCTTTTGCCATATTGAGCTTGCAAGATCTTTTATTAATATTTTTTTCCACAGTCAAGAAAAGAAAGCAAATAAATATATTCATATGGTCATAATAAGAGAAACGTTTGTATTTTGCCAAACAAACAGTGCCTATGTTCTATATTGGGTAAAAAAAAATTCCCACAAAATTCCCACTTTTTTCAAGTTACAAAATTTAGAAAATTGTTCAAATTAATGCATGATCCTAACACCAACAACACTATAATATGGACAAAGATGCCATTTTTGCCCAATTAACTTTTTGCATGTATTTGAACCTATGGAGTTGATAATATTCATGTGGGGCTTGTTGATGTTTTTACCCACATTGAGAAACATTAAGTGTGAAATATATTTTTTAATTTCCACATAACTATAATCAGCATTTTGTTCTCGAAATTTTAAATGTGGGGAAAAAGCTTTGCCTACATTGTTAATTTACAACCATTTGTCCAAATTATAATTTTCACTACGTACCTAAAAAATCCAATTTTGTTTTTTATACCCGCAGTTAAAACTTAATGTGTGGTTAATAATTGTCTTAACACACATATATGTAAACCTACTGCAAACAACCTTATTTATTTATTGTAAAAAATACATTCCACTGTGAAAATATATACTAGACATTATAAATTAAATTTGAACAGTGTGTTACTAAGATATATTTTTTTCATAGTGTATATTTCCTTGCTTTCACTTATTAAGGAATTAAATAAATTAGGCAAGATGTTGCGTCATGTGTGAACTATGCCAAATAAATTTTAATTTTATATATAAACTTTTATGCAATAATGAGATGATTGTAATAATTTAATTTCTTAGATATAGATTGTGAATGATTTTAAAGATATGTCATATTTGAATGAAAAAATGAATTATAATTATTTTACTTTTTATTATATTTTTTCACGACAATTAGACAAATTCTTATTAATAGGAAATTAGAATTAAGGTCAGTCGAGTTTGAACGTATGACCTTTTATTATTTTTTTTAAAGAAATTGAGGTTAGCTAGATTCGAACCCATGACTATCTGCGGGAGGTATTTTTAATTATTGTATTTTTTAGATTTTTCTTATATTTTGATTAGTTGATTCTCTTATTTTTAATCTCAGGCTAGTTTTGAATTCACCTTTTATTAATAAGAGTTGATCTAGTAAAATTAATATATTATAACAAAAATCATATTCGATTTCAAAATTAACATAGAGAAGATTTGTGTTCTGTGATCATTATAAATAATCATTATCATGGTAGAATGAAAACTATGCATTAGTGAATAATTTATATTTCAATTATCTCACTAAAAGATAAGTTAATGTTTTAAAGCAGAAAACAATCATATATAATCCGAATCAAATTAACATGTTCAATTATCCAGTAGATGATCAATGCATGCAACTCAACTTTCAATAAATAAACTGATCCAAGAGATATTTATATACACTCCAAGATATTGTATTCTAGAGAAAAATTAATTAATTAGAGCATAAGGGCATTTACAGACCTGTATCAATGACGCCAACTACAATATCACTTCCATATTTGAGCTGTAAGGGAGTAACATAGTTGTGCTGGTCTAAGGTGAGCCCCAAGAAATCCCAACTTCTTGTTGTTTGCAGTTGCATTGTTTTGCTCCGGAAAACTGATAGGACTCCTTCTTCATCTGCCAGTTATGTTATAAATTATGCATGTTAATGTGTTTGATAAATTCAGTTTCATATAAAATAGATGAAGTTATATCTACAATAGATGGACTTATGTCTACAATTCAATTTATATCATACTTGATAGTCTAGTGGCTTGAGTTGAGTTTAGCATTGCAGCAAAGCCAGAAAAGCTGTGTCTGTAGCTGTAAATGAGAGCTTGTTTGGCATCATTTTCACTGTCCAATTGCTCAATTAAGTTAATGGCTAATTGGGAAACACCAGAAAATAAGGCCGAAGAATAGTTTTTGTAAAATTACTACCATATTATATAGGACTAGTTAAGATAATATCGATGTAATTACAACCTTTGAAAGACAGTGGAAAGAAGCTTAATATAAGTCTTGGTAGTGAGAGAAGGTCTGTCCCACAGTGACAGACCCAAGTACACAACATATACCTGTAATATCAGGAAAGGAAGGAAAGAAGATATGAGAAAATAATTGGGTCGAAGAAAAACCCTCAAGTAATATGTCATATTAAAAAAAAGCCTACTTGGGGAGTAGAGGTTGAAGAAGAAGAGAAGAAAGGAATGCAAAAGAAGATTGCCCAGATCAAGAATTGCAGAAAAGAACTCATACTGTGTCACCGGATGTCAACCATGACGAAGGAGGGCTCATCAGAGGGAAGATAAATAGAGTGAAAAAGCTGTAGTAGTGATCAGTATCCATGATTAGGGTTTAGGCTATGGGGGAGGGTGTGCTTGGATTGGAAGGATTGTAAAGCTGTAACAATTTCTGACAGGAAATCACCATGTTATGAACATGATGATTCTACTCTTCTTTTGCTCGCATACCTATAGTGTAGATCATCGTATTCTCCATTCCGTGCTCGAGGAAAAGACCTAATATACTCTCTTATGGTTTCTCACTCTAGGTGGCCCCTTTTTTCTTTCTATATTTTTCTTTATGTCTCTTCTCTTTAGACCATTGAACATGCAAGGCATGAGAAGCCGTACATGAGTAAATATATATATAAACTATGTACTAAAGGTAGTGCTTAAAGTATATATTTAGCTCTCCATCTCTGTGTCCCTCTCTTATCTTTGAGACCATTTAACAATAACTTAATATTGTAGATGGGCATATTAAAACTGTACTGGTATATACTCATCTCTTTCTCCCCAGAGCACAGAGTACTCTACGGTCACCAGGTGAAACAGAAGTTTATGACTAGCTGCTATGGATGCATGCTGAAACATTGTTGATCATTTCTAACTATGAGGTTCCTCCATTAGCTTCATAATTAAAGGCAAAGGAAGGCTATGTATCTTCACTTGATCCTGCATTTCTTTCTAGGACATGCTGGTTTCAAATATGTTTGATCTGGTCTAATTAGGTTGCACTATATTATTGATTAACTAATAAGAAGTACTGTCAATAATTTGATCCAAATTTCATTACCTGTGAAGAAGGATAATTACAGAAGTTATATATTTAGTGATTTCAAAACAGACCCATGTAGTTTTATAATTTATTTTTCTAATTATAAATAAGTACATGATTTGATATTAGTTACAAGAAAAAAATGGTGGTGAAAAGTACTATGCATGCATATAACCTAATTTAAACGTTTGCAAATATTTGAGTTCATAGAATCAGTTCAGTACTCACCTGACCTAAAGTCCATAATAATTAATTAACAATTTGATAAAATATATGCAGTTTGAAATGTGTATGAATTAAGATAAATTACACGCTTTAGAAGGCTTATTAAGTTATCGGTTTTTATTATAGTAATTTATTAACGCAGACCAAGTAAATTACTAAAACAAGTGGCATGATCAACCATGACTAACATCACATCTTAAAATTAAGGTAAATAAAACGTGCAGTGCACTCAAGATTAATGACAATTAGGATCAAAGATCTAGTAGTACTGATCAGTCTAAGACATGCAAATATAGACATGGAATCTGATCAATCATGGTTGATCATCTTTAACAATTAACTTTCATAATTAAAGGTGACAAAAGGAGGCTATGAATCTTCACTGCATCAATCAATACTCTTCCTAGGGCACACTACATTGTTAGTCGATTTTAAGTTTTCTGAACCAGTTAGAATATTGTGCATATAACCTGTATCAGTAGTCAATATTTGAGCTTACAGTAATAATTTGGAAGATTTAAGTAGCAAAAGAACCTACCCATGTAGCATTCGCCATGATCTAATTTTCGACAAATTAGCAAGTGGAATATGAATGTAAATTAAATCAGGTAGGATTTTCCCCAAAATAAAAAAAAGTTGGGTCTCAAAATACAAAATCAATTCCTTGGAGGAAACTAGGAAAAAGTGGTATCTGAAAGCCTAAAATAAATCATAGATAGTACACATCAAGATATAAATATTTATGCTTTCTTTCATTTAAATATATAGCAGCTGGAAGCTTTTTGGTCTGGTTTGTGAGCTCGTTTCTAATTCTATTAATGTGGCTCCTTTGTTTTTGTCTTTCAATTTGAAAAGTACATTTGTTTATTATTAGCTTCTAAACCCAGGTTGAGATAGTATAGCTGCCTCTTCATCAATATCAGCTAAGAGATAATTGTAATCAATCAAACTTGGAGAGATAAGATTTAAGTTAATACTATCCTAAATTGAAATAATGCATAAGTTTGAAGGTTAAACAGATAATGAGGAATGGATATATTAATACATCTTTGGACTTGAAACATTTTTCACATCATACAATCAGCTGAAGGCATTTAAGTTAGGTATTTTAAAAGATAGCATTGATCTTGCTAGATAGCTAGTCTTCACATTTGCTGGCTGGTTTAGATATTAGTAAGGCCATCAAAAGAATAATTGAATTGGTTCTGGCCACACAAGAAGATATATAACTGATGTTTCCTTCCTCACATATTTTCAAGTTGAAGTTGAATATTTATGGCGCCCTTCTTAGAATGGATGTTGGACAAGACAATATTCAATCTAACTAGATCAGCTAGCTAGCTAGACTATTGTAGAGTATACATGAAACATGATGAGGCACAAGTAGGGACTAAGGGAGTAATATACATGTGCTCTAATAAACTTTGCAGTGTATTTAATTCTCACATTTCATTATAAGGTCGACACATGATCAGCACTGAGAATTTATATTGGGATGCACTTTAATTAATAAGAAGTTAAGCAACAATGTGAATTTAAAATCTAATATATAAGTATGTAAAAGTAAAAATGAGAACATATACACTTTCACATTGAAAGGATCAAAATATAGAATTAACATGCTAGGTCAAGACTTCATGACAATGTGAAATTATTCTTCGTTTTCCTAACCTATCCTCTCTCCTTTTCTTTTCATGGTTTTGTTGTGACTTGTGAAACACAGTTTCAAAACTCTTTTTTAACTCTAATAATTTAATGAATTGACTGGACTCTATGGCTTGCCCACTTAACTCCATGGACGACTTTATACTAACTGATTTAGAAATTGATTCCCAAACCATGTTGTAAAAATTATAAAATATGTTATTTTTTGTTTTAGATTAGCTAAATTAATATTTTAAACTTATGTAAATTATGTGTTTATTAATATCAAATATCAAAAGAGCAATATATATTCTAATTTCATATAATTTTTATTTACATAATTAAAATTTTAATACAAATGACTCAAGTCAGCTTGGAGTTAGCTCTACTATATGATATGCAGAGTTGAGTTTGAGTTTTGAGTTTTTAAACTAAAATTTGAACACATGATCGGAAAATGGTCGAACCACGAAGCTATCTAGCCTTGCCCAGCATTTTACAAAAGGCTGGTTCCACGATTTGAATTACCAATTGCACCAAGGCTCCCCTCTATAGGTATTGTTGTATATCTCACAAAATTATAAGAGATACAACCAATTAGTCACATATTTAAGGTTGATTAAAGATTACGAGAGCGGCTGAAAAACATTTGAACAAACGCTCAATCTTCCTTGATTTGGTAGGGCATGCCTACTAGTTTCCGGACATTTGGTTGGCCCTACTTGAGCTCAATTGTCCTCAGCAATTTGCAATAATTAATTAGTAATAAAAAATGCTTAATAATCTTTTGTGAGTGCAATTGTTTTTGTTGTGAGAGCAAGTTTCTATAACTAAGACTCTCTTTAATCAACAATTTGTTTTACCTGAACATGTACATATTAAAGGTGTTTCTTCCCAAAAATGTTCCATAAAACCATGCATGCAGATATTATTTTTATTGAAAACTGCTTTAATTGAATTGAATTATACATACATACGGGATAATATTTTATCGCTCATATATTTCTCAACTTGCTATTATAATATTATGAAAAGAAGCATGTAAAAATAAGATGATATATTAGTAGCAAGACATTGAAAGGATGTTGGAGGCATATCTGCATGTAGAATAAAAATGGAGGAGTTTGGATTGAATAGCCATTTTTATAGATTATAGTAACCCATCTACTTCTGTCATTCAGAATAATACTAAATAATCAGATGATGACATCTTACTAGCTAATTAATTATATAATGAAGAAACGAGGGTTTTAGTGTAAAAATTTTGTTAAAATTAAAAAGGTCTCGGCCATAGTATGTACATCACCTGCAACCATCTTGATATAATATATACTCAATAAATAATGGCGGCCATAGCTATCATTGCATACACAATATTAAAATTTTAGCATCAATCTAACCAGGCTAGAACCAGGGATGCTATTCCCTCTCACCCTATCAAGGGGTGAGCACTTGGTTAGTTTGATTTTATCGTAATTATGGAAAGCTATAATTAAACCGAACTCATGAATTGCTGCTATAAATCAAACTGAAACAAACCATTAATATAGATAAAAATATGATTTGATTCGGTTAATTGGAAACCGAACTTAAGGAAATGATGTAAATGGCTTGTGTTAATCTAAATCACATCTTTTTCTAATTAACAAATTTGATTACAATACTCAAAAATACTATAGCCATTTATATATAACACATTAATTATCTCAAAATAAACTGCAAACAAATCAGATAACTTGATAATAATCCAGTACGATTTAAATGTTAGGGACTTTAGGTATTTTTATTTTTTCAGTTTAGTTAATTTTGGTGATCATTTTATCAAAACTTAATTTCACTAGACCAAATAGTGGAAAGTAACTGCCTGATTCTTATACGAATCAAAAGGAAAACATAAGAGAGGAAAAAGGAAGCCCAGACATTGAAGAAGAAATGAAGATGAATGGATGGAGGTACATAAACCAATTCCTCAACTTGAACTAGCAAAGGATGTTTTCAAGCTTCCTTATCCACAGGCAACAAAAGAACAATATAAATCAAAATTTCCAGAATTTTTTGGACATTTTTAGAGAATTAACAATTAACATCCCATTTGTCGAGGCATTGGAGCCAATGTGTAGCTATTCAAGGCTCATGAAGCAAATTTTGTCTAAAAAGAAGAGGTTAAAGGAATTTGAAACAGTGGTACTAAATGAAGAGTGAAATGTAGTGTTGCAAAGGAAATTACCCCCAAAGTTAAAGGATCTAGAGAGATTCATCATTCTCTGCCCCATTTGATCAAATTTGTCATGCGAAGCGCTTTGTGACCTTGGCGCTAGAATCAACTTAATGCCATTGTCCATTTACAAGAAACTAGGGCTAGGAGAGGTGAAGCCCACTACTATGAAATTACAGTTAGCTAACAAGTCTTAACTATTTCCAAGTGGAGAAATTGAGAATATTTTGGTAAAGGTGGACAAATTTATTTTTCTAGCAAACTTTGTGATGTTGGACATGGAAGAAGACAAAGATGTCTCAATCATCATGGGACGACCATTACTTGAAACAGTAAGAACCCTAATTGATGTGGCCGTAGGAGAGCTGATCATGAGAGTCAATAATAAACAAGTAGTATTCAACATTTTCACGGCCATGAAATACCCTAAATCAGCTGTTGATTATTTTTCATTCAATATCAATAAATAGTTTCAGAAGTTCAAGAGAGAAGCCAATTCTTAGATCCTCAAGCACATACGGACCTCCAATGGCATAGAAGAGGAAGATAGAGACCTTGCCAAGTTGATAGCTTGGCTAGATAACCAACCAAGCAACAATGAAGGAAGTAAGCAGTCGGAGTGTAACACCCCAAATCTGGTTCATGCTCGGGAACCGAACCAGAATGTCATTGGTCCCGGCTTTGTTCCCGAGCATGAACCGGGTTTGGGGTGTTACAATTTTTTGTATCAAAATTGTAACACCCCAAATCTAGTTCACGCTTGGGAATCGAACCAAAATGATACTGGTCACAGTTGGGTCAGCTAACCTAAACCCAACTCATGCAGAGCAAACTCTTTGTCGATTCAGTTGAACGATATTTTCATACGTGATGTGTGTGCATAGATTGCTCCAAATCTAGCTGACAAGTATATATTTCTCACCCATGGGTGACAATATTTACAGGATTTGATCAGTGAGTTGGGGTAATCATAGTAAGAACTCGAAGTACTCGGAAGAGGGCTCCATCGCATCCTTCACCCAGACAAGCTAGCCCTACTCATGTTCACAATGAGACGGTGTCTAGCCTATCTAGAGCCACACCACCACCAAGAAATCCCAGTGAGCTAGGCTCAGTAAGCCGCCATAGCGGGAGTCATCGTAGTGAAAGCCATCGCAACGTTAGATGCCATCATACCAAAACGGAGGCTGCCATTGCAAGGTTGGCAGAGGTACAAATGCAGATGCAACAAAGTCAAGAGGAATTCCGAACAGAACTATGACAAATAGCTCTCATAGTAGCACGAACAAAGAAGAAATTAGCTATGGATGATGAGGCACGAGGCGAGCCTGCAGTCCACATGGGCTCTATGCTGCCACCTCCTCCATCCCTACATCAGGGGACCACTCCTACAACAATTCCACCGGTCATCCCACTTCAAGCAGGAAGGTGTACATAGGGTAGTGGACTTAGAGGAAATGACAGATGACAGTGGACAAATAGGTGCCCCAGGGTTTTAATACTTCAATAGGGGCATATCACAAGTTTTGTAATTCGAGATTGGAGAAGGATCAAACAGATCGGCAGGCGATAGAAATTTTGGATTGTGGAAATATGAGCAGTTTATGAAGAATGGAGGACGCCCATTCACAAGAAAATTAGATGCAAAAGAAGCTTTCTTGTGGATTTCATCAGCCGTTGGCGTATTAGGAAGTATGGCATGTCTGATGGAGCACCGCGTATGAATTATTGTTGGAGCATTACAGAATGAGGTTAGAATATAGTGGGATTCAGTCATGGCTTCTAAATTTACAGGCAAGCAACCTCAGGATGTGACATGGGACAAATTCAAAGCTGAGTGTAATGGAAAATATTTTCCTCCTAATGTAAGGAAGAGGAAGGAAAGTGACTTTCAGACACTTAGACAGGGACCCATGGGTGTGGCACAGTGTGAAGCCCGATTTAGAACATTGGAAAGATTTGCACCAGATTTAGTGTCGACAAAACAATAAAAAATTGAGCACTTTTATGAAAGTCTACACTATGAGATTCATCTAGTACTGATTGACAGGAGATTTGCCACTTTTGGGATGTGGCGCGAGCCGCAAGTGAAGCTGAGCGAATCTTGGCTACTCGACCCTGCCAAGCTATGATCGGAGACAACAGCACCCTCAACAATATCAATCGGATCAGGGGACACAATAGAGGCATGAGATAGATGCTCCAGCTACAATGAGAGCCATGGATGGATAAGTTCAAGAGAATAGACACCGAACATGTCGAAAACTATGGACGCCATCATGAAGGAATATGTAGAGCGGGTACAGACACATGTTTTAGATGTGGTCAACTAGGACATTGGGTAGTAGAATGTTTGACTACTCAGCACCAATAGCCAGCCCTTCCAGCACCGCCACAACGACTAATGCTTCTAGCTACCCCATTGCAACAACAAAAAGGCCAACAGAATGAAGGGCAGGGATAGAGAAACAATAGTCAACAATCATTAAGATAACAACAAAGGGGTTTGAATCAGAGAGGAATGATGGCTGCCGTGACAAGACAAGAACAGATAGCTTTAGATCATAGAGGAATACGGATAACAACATCAATAGACCTGTCCACTTCAGCAACACCATGGGTAGTAGGATGGATACAACCACAATTGTTGAAGCATTGGAGGATACGGTAAACGTGATAGGTATACATACATCCTGCTTCAGACTTCAGATTTAGTAGATAGCTACGAAAGCAAAGCCTCCTTAATTTAAAATTTCGAGGACGAAATTTTTATGAAGGAAAGTTGTAAAACCTGTAACTCGAGTCAAGGTTTTATAGTCTAAACCGGTCGGTTCGACTATTATTTTCAGTCGGGTCAATTTTAGAACATGCGTATCAAGCCAAGGCCAGTCATGTGTGCCCAAATATATGATGATAACGCCAGTAAGATAACAGTAGAATGAGTTATCATAATATATAAGAGTACGCCCAGATTTTTCTTTATTTATTTTACTATTAGATCGTAGAATTATTTTTATAGGCCGAATAACACGTTAGGAAACATTCTGGCAGTTTGGGTGGGTTATTAGTTAGAGCATGTCATTATGATGTTATGCTGTGTATTATGTTTTATGAGATTTTCCCTTATTTTTTGGAATTTTTAGGAATTATTACAGTTAGTTATTATTTTTTACTCTAGTCGAAGTCGAGTCAAATTCTATTGACGAGATGACCCCCGACCTTCTCCCTGACCACTCATCTTCTTCCTCCGGCCACTCATTTTCTCTTCTAACCACTTATTTTTCCCCTCGACCACTCGTTTTGCATTAATTGTGAGTTGATTAATTCATACCAATTTTTAATGTTTTAAATTAGTAGCTAACTTTTGTATGATTAAAATATTTGGTCGAGATCTGGGAATAAGCAAATCAATGATATCTATGGGTACAGTAGTTTATCATTCTAATTGTAGGAATGCATTAGAATCATAAATATCCATATACAAGAGTTGATCTTAAAGCACCGAACTAATTTTATTTGCACAGGCATATGAAATGATGCTAGGGTAGTAGATTGTAATAAGATGTGGAAGCCCATTACAATTACACTCATTTCCCTGGATATCAACTGCAATTAAGTGTAACTTGATTAACACAACAAGATGTCTTACTTATTAACTAAGTAAAATTATCCATCCCAGATCTATTTTCATTAAGAGAACTTGTGTTAACCTTGGTTGTTGTTTTCTATTCTTATACCCTTCCTTTGATTTCTGAGTTAGATTTATTTTTAAATTCCATTCCCATGCTCATTTTAGAGTACATTTCCATTACATCATATACTCTATGTAGATAATTCATTAGGTTTAATAATCTAGTTATCAATAGTAAGTGTGCACTTGCGCAATGCATTGAATTAGCACAATAACTGCAGCATGCCCAACTCCAAGCAGCCTAGTGATGCAGACAACTACATGACCTTGTATGATGAATGCGTGCAATACATAAACAATCTTAGATGTAGTAAGGATGAATGACATGTAATAGAAAATTAAATAATATACAATTGATATGATATGATAATTGTGTTCATCGTGAATTCTTATATTGTGAAATAGTTGAACAGGTTAATAAACCATATGCTAAAATTATAAGTGTGATGTTGGTATATTAGGCATATCAACTGGGATTAAACCTATGCAATTGAGATATTAGAAGATGTCAGTGGATCTGGCGTCTAATCTTGAAATATCCTAACACACTACACAATAGCGTAATATTTGAATTATTAAAATAATCTAATGTGATTGGCAAATTTGTTGGTAACCCAATGGTTAAATTACAAAGGCAAATTGAGATCTGGAACATAAGAGATGTTGAATCACATAGATTCAGATGGCTTCGACGAAGCGAAAAGAGATGTCGTCATCACCCAACCCCATTGTGCGAATAATGATTTATTCTTAAAATGTTTTATTATTTATCAACTTATATTATTTCATTGTGAAATTAATTAAGATTACACAATGAGTTCATTTTATAATCAAACACACATGGAAGTTTTTATTACGTTGTTTATTTAATTAATTAATATTTGATGCACAATTCGAGGCAACTCAGACATGACCCAAGTTTATAAAGTTCATATATTTTTATTGTCAAAACATTGATTATGTGGTGTAGGTAGCATTTTACCGAGCACCGTTAACAAACGTACAAAACACAACCCAAATATCAATGAAGGTACAAAATTTATGTAAGAATCATGTTTTTATAATGATCTAACATGTAAAATATATTAAATAATATATCAAAATAATCATAATGATATAATCTACATGATTCTAATAAGATCAAAAAGGGAAGGAAAGCATACCTAGAGGAAGGGAAGAAAGGGGAGGAAAAGGAGAAGAAAGGAGGGGAGAAATGAGGCAAAGGAGAAGGGAGGAGGGGAGGAAGAAGAGCTGGGAGGCATCCAACGTAGAGGAGAGAGGGAGAGGGGAGAAAAAGGGGTTTTTTATAAAAAACCCTAACTAACGCCACACAACAGCGCCCTAGGGCTACCCTTGCACTGTGCACAAGACATGCATGCCCTCATGCGAGGGCACAAAGGTGCCAGGAGGGTGCCCTTGTGCCCGACACTTAGCCGAGGACAAGGGAAAAAGAAGAAAAAGGAAAGAAAGAGGAAGAAGGAAAGAAAGGGAAAAGAAGGGGAAAAGGGCGAGATGACTTCTAAACACAACTAGGGCTAGAGCGTACACCGAGGATGCACGCGACATGACTCTAACATGACACGTGACTCTAGGCTAACTAAAACACCTAGAACCACAATAAGGCCACATCTTCGCAGTTGAGGTTGACGGGATAATACTCCAACGGTGGATACGCCGAATGCCCAAGTCCACAACAATAAACAAAGAGCCACTTAGCACCACCTAGTTGAACTGGACCGGTTTCACGCTAACTGAGTCGAACCAGGAGCCAAACTAGTCATAAAAACACCAGACCAATGGGCCAAGTTTTACAATTAGACCCTAGATCCTTCTCCTATAGTCTTCTCATTAAAGGCATCTTTTGAAGCTTCTAGCAATGAAAGATTCAAGACTCTTCTACACACCTAAGTACAAGAGCATTTTACAATTACATATAAGGTTTTACTGATTTAAAATCATCTAATTGTGACTCCTCTTAATTATACCCAATATCAAATTAGGCAATATGAGGTTTTCATTTGTGCTTTCTTCATCTTGGTTCCATGATCTTTCTTGTTTGGCTAGATTGTATCAAAGACTTTTTCTTTGTATTGATCATTGCTTTTGGGATTGTAAGGAACTCATAAACTCAAACACCAACCTCGTCTCCAAGTATTTGAGTCACTCTTTTCTTCACCCTTTCACAACTCTTAATTGAATGTATATGCACTCGTTACCTTTTTCAAAACACTATCATCTATTCCATGGATAGATGATGAAGAGAGCTTCCTTAGATGTCTCTCTTCTAACTTGTCCAAGTACAATAAGATGGGTCTAACTCATCCCTTAAAAAGTTGGTTAACCAAGTAGAAGTACAATAGGCACATTCTCACTAATATGTTGGATCTTATTTTATGGGGTATTAGATGTGGGGACTAAGTTAGAGGTTATTACAATATATCCACTTTAGGAAATTTTGTCCTCAAAATTCCTTCATTGGGAAAGTTAGCAGCCTAACACAAGTCCTACTTGGCCCGTAGTTAGCGGCCTAGCCCACATCTTAGTCTAACCCACCATTCAATACAGTCCCCGATTGACTCTTATACTAACTAGAATGACCCAACTCAATAGGCACATCCAGTTGACCCACATCCAATACCTCTCCGAGCACGATCCAGTATATTAATGGAGATATGCTTATTAATCTTTAACTTAATTAACCAACTTTTGAAAAGAAGAGTTATGCTCATCATGTTGCAACTTGGGCCGGTCATGATAGTTGATATCAAAGCCAACTTGGGGCTATATTGGATAGTGGACTGGATTAGGACGTGGGCTTGGCCACTAGCCATCAGACAATTAAAACATGTGCTAGGCTGTTAACAATAGGCCAAATGTAAAAATTTCAAAGATGGAATTTTTAAGGTAGGTGGATTGTAATAATCTCCAACTTAATCTAATATTCAATATGTCCAAGGGTAGGATCTGGTATATCAGTGGGGATGTGTATATTGATCTTTAACTTGGTTAACTAACTTTTAAAAGAATTACTTAGGGTCATCATGATACACTTGGGCTGGGGGGTTATAACATAGAGTTAGAAGAGAGACATCTAAGAAAGTTTTAAAAAAATAGATGATGATACTTTTAAAAAGGTAATGAGTGCATCTACATTCAAGGAAATGTTATAAAGGGGTGGAAAATAGTGGCTCATATGGTTGGATATGTAGGTAGATGAACTTGGGGTTAAGGGTAGTGGATATGCAAGAAAATGACTTTAGCTCATCATGTGGTAACTTGAGGTTAAGGATAGTGGATATGTAAGAAAATGAACTTCATGACATAGATAACGACAATACCAGGGCAACTTGATACAAAAATATGACTTATTTATATAAGGAGAAATTTGATAAAATATAGCTAGAGTGTCAAGCGACTTATTAGTGCATCTCTAGTGGGGAGTCTAAACTTGTGAGCTTCTACTGAATGTGAAAATCTAAAAACCAATATATAGACCTGAACCCTTCCATACTCTTTTACAATATTAGACCCTGCCTCTTGCTACACTCTTCTCATAAAAGGCATTTCTTGAACCTTCTAGCCATGTAAGTGATTGGGCCAAATTTTTCCTAGACCAACCAAATTTTTTAGACCAAGCTTTAAAGTTTACTCCATAATCCTAAAACTACCTTCTAGGCATTTCTTGAACCAATATAATTTTTCCAAGACCAACCGAATTTTTTAGACCAAGTTTTGAAGTTTACTCCATAATCCTAAAACTACCTTCTAGGCATTTCTTCAACCAGTATAATTTTTCCGAGACCAACCGAATTTTTTTAGACCAAGCTTTAAAGTTTACTCTATAATCCTAAAACTCAAATGCAAAATCAGTACTAACCAAGATCAAATCTAAGCCCATGGAGTGAATCCAAAATTGGGTAATTTTTTGAAAATAGAGGCCTTGTGGGACCCACAATGTTGAAATTTTCGGATAAAAATGTAGACAAATAGTAACCATCCCACCCTATAAATACCCCCATCCTATTCCTCTCCAACACACCCCAAAAAACCTAAAAAATTAAAGAGGTTAAGTTCCCTCATTTTCCTCTTTCTACCCATTTGCCTCCATTGTCATTTTTACAATTTTTCAGCAAAGCTTGGCCAATCAGAGCTGCCTTCGATCAGTCCAACACCACCTACATCTTCCTCTCACTCTAGATATTCTATCCCAATATAGGCTCACTTAGCCGGACCTTTCCTTGCCAAAAACTCGTTAGAAGGATTATTTTCATGAAATCATGTTTGGCAAGCCAACTTTGCTGCCAATGAGAGCAACCAATAGACAATCAAGAACCTCTTCTATGTTCTCATTTCATCCGTCTTTCCAACAAGCCGTCTCACAACAAAATCCGATGCTTAAGGACATTGGATGACCACTCCAAAATTTGGTGATTTCATACTCCTAGAGTGACATAGGGTGCACCGTGGACCTATTTTTTCTTGCTGGTGTACGCTGACTACACGCGCCACCTTCTTAATTGAGCTCGAGCTTACTTTTTACAAACTTCTTGTGCTCCGTTCTGTGCAAAACTTGATATCCTACCAATTTTATGCATTTTGAACACTTCATATTTGCAGATAAGAACTCTACAACTTTGTACTTTGAACTTTGAACTTAAGTATGGACTTGAACACCCAATTTGGAATTGGGCACTGAACTGTGCTCTTACTCAAAGACCAAATTACCATGATTTAAAGACGAGTAGAAGCTCCCACGATAATAATGCAAAATAAATAAAAAATTTAAAAAAATTATTTCTTCATCTGTCATTTCAAAGAACTTGTGACGCTTCAACGGTAAGCGTGCCTTGGTGCAACCACTGGCATTCCAACCAACATTGGAACTCTAGCAACAATCTAAAGCATCCCAAGGTGTACCACTTCCCCAGCGGCGTACGAGTCTTTCCAAACATCGTGAAGACGACGACGTGTGCATGTGCTAATTCGTGCATAAACAGAAAGATCAAGAGTCTTCTACACACCGAAATTCAAGAGTATTCTAGAATTATATATGATGTTTTATTGTTCTAGAATCATCCTGCTATGACACCTCTTAATTATATCTAATATTAAATTAGGCTTACTTTTAAACAATATATAATAATATGCTCATAGTTATCATATTTCATCCTAATAACTTTTTTTGGTAATTTCTTACATTTGTATATTTAGTATTTTTGTTGTTAATGTGACAACGAATTAATAATTATTTGAATAAACAGTACTTTTTCTTAGGAGTCCTAAAATTATATCATTTTATTTTATTTATTTTCACTTTGTTTATATATATATATATATATATATATATATATATATATATATATCCAAGTTCATGTGCAAGAATGCTTGGTAACTAAGATTCGAGTCATAATTTGACTCTGAGCTAACTCCACTCCATGACTATTTGAGGCAAGTCCGAGTCCCAAAATTTTAAACTAGGGCATATCCGAGTTGTCTTCTAGTCCTAAGTTAAGTTTTTAAACTATGGTATGTCTATCAACCCTTGAGCAAGCTGTTTGTTGCATGACCCTATTTTATATATAATATTTTAGTCTGTCTTGAAAAAATATGTTTATGTAATCAATTTAAAGTGGTGTATTTCAATTTTATATTTTAAAATAGGAGTACCATACAAATGAACTCACTAATTACGGGTAGTAATTTCACCATCATTATGATTGTTATCATGGCCCTTATTTCTTGATTTTCCAAAATTAATGGAGTTAGCATATTGATAGTGTTTCTCCAAGACAATAGTTATTATCCATATGCATACATAATTTATTATCACTTTGTATTGCCCTCACACCAGGATAACCATTAAGAAGTTTCAACCCCCTAAACTTCAAAAATATAAAATATTTCTTCATATTATCAAATCCATAAGAATATGACTATATTATGACCTTTTTTATTTCCTACTAGGCTACTACTTTTTGTGGAAGCATATCACTCAAAATTCAGTTGGACTTGTCTCGGCATTGCTACAGAGTAAAGTCACTCTACGCTGACTTAGAGTAATTTATAATACTAGCAACTTATGCTTTCTTTTCTATTCAATAAATAAAATGATATTTAAATTAATGTATATTTCTCTTTACAACATTTAAAATTGATATATGATACATCAATTTAATAACTTTTATTACTTTGACTCTTTCACGGAGTCAATAGTAAATCTTATTTTTGTCAACGCGATTAGTTTGACCGGAAAAACTATGAAGAGGAATAGACTTGAGAGTTTGAATTAAGAAGGGGTTTAAATCCATATTTGGAAGCGTTGATCTTAGTTTTCTAAGTGGCGATTATTTTTATTTTTGTCATTCATCTATGTTAGGATTAACTAAACATCTAAATCTTCATTTAACTGAAAAGGATGAGAATTATCAAACAAAATAGAGGCATCATATTACCAACCAAAAATGGACAAAACCAACCCTAAATTTAGGAAAAAATCACGGGGCAAACAGCTAGTTCAAATTTACTATATCACAATTTTAATACAGAATGAACAAACTCCCGATACTAATTTATTGTACTCTTTACAAAATTATTATAACCACAGAAAAAAATAAAAAAAATTATAGATTAAAAACTTTGGCGAGGTTACCGTTAACGATTGCAAACGAATCTTAACAAAATATTCACCGTTCTTCAATCCATGTAATTTCCTTACTCCACTCTAACCCTTTTTTCTCTAAAAACCAAAATTCCAAAAAACTAAGAAAAAAAGCGTAAGACATTGTTTTTATTCCTTTTAACTAACTAAATTTACAAAATCTTAATTTTTGTCCAAAATAGAATTCAATTTTATGTATTTATAAATGAGGGACAACCCAATAATCTACCCCAGATTATTATTGTGCCAAAAGGTAACCTGTTCAAGAAATTTTCTAATCACAAAATAGTCATCAATATCACAAATTCATAGCACATTAATAGTCATATCTTACTTGTCAAGGATGACTTTCAGTAAAGTGATTGTCAACTTCGCGCCAGGTTTTCAAATGCGTAGCTCATCTGCTTCTTTCCTTCGCCACCTGCCTCTTCGGACCATCCACATGTTTGTATAAAACTAGTGTAAGAAGAAGTAGATATCAAATCATGGCTACAGCAGGATTTCACGAACTTATCTTCTGCGTTATGTTCTTATCTTCTGTTCATGTGGGTACCTCTTTTTCTTTTTCCCCAGATCAAATGCAAAACCTTTTGAAATTCAAGTCCCTGCTTGCCCAAGAACTTGGTGAGGGTAATCTCACAACTCTTGAGTCATGGAGTTCAAGCTTGGATGTTTGTCTTTGGCATAGGGCGACGTGCGATATCCAAAATTCGACTTTTTAGGTTAGTCATCTTGATCTCTCATCAATTGTGCTTCAAAAGCTCAACAGCCTGTGAGTTCTTCAGTGTTGAAGCCAATCTTTCCTACACCCCTTGACACTCCTTAATATCTCCATCAATTCTTTCCAAGGTGAAATAGCATAAGGATGGCTTACAAATTTGACTAGCCTGGTTGTTCTTGACATGAGCTCCAATGGCTTCAACGGATCACTTCCATTAGATTTTTTTCCAGCTCACAAGCTTGAAACATCTTGAGTTGAGTGGCAATCGGTTTGAAGGGAGAGTGGCTTCTGATCTTGATGGTCTGGCGAATTTGAGAGTACTGAAAATAAATGAGAACCTCTTGGAAGGTAAAATTCCACCGGAGATTGGAAATCTCAGCAAGTTGCAAACTCTGTCACTAGCCCACAACCATTGTCTGGAGAGATTCCAACGACAATCGTGAAACTCACGGGGATTAGAAATTTGGACCTGCAGGACAACTCTTTATCATCCGAGCTTCCTGTGGAGATTGGAAGATTGGGCAACATTTCATCTCTAGTACTCAACCAGAACAGGCTGACCGGAGGATTGCCGGAAAGCTTGCATCGAATAAACCGGCTACAAGAACTTCGACTGGATGATAATTTGCTCACTGGTAATGTTCCGGAGTGGTTGTTTGACATGAAGGACTGAAGAAACTGTACCTTGGAGGTAATAATCTCACTTGGATTAAAAGTTCTATAACATTGGTTCTAAAATGGTCTTTGTCTAGACTATCCCTGAGATCATGTGGCATTGCTGGGGAAAACCCAATTGGATCTTTGTCCAGAAAGATCTTGTGTTCTTGGATTTAAGCTACAAGAAGCTGAATGGATCGATACCTTTGTGGCTTGCAGATTTACGCCAAGAAAATATAAAGCTTTCTGATAATAGTCTCGCAGGAACAATCCTATGTTCTCTGTTCCAATGCTCAAATTTGACATTATTAGACTTGGCAAGGAACAATTTATCCGGTGAAATTCCCACCAATGTAGACAATGCAACTGGATTGCTCATCCTTCTGTTGGGGAGTAATCACCTCCATGGCCCCTTGCCGAATTTGATCTCCTGTGTTTATAGTTTGCTGATGCTGGATGTTTCAGCTAATAATCTGAGCCGTGAATTTCCAAAATTTGAAGAACAATCTGAACTAGCATACCTTTGTCTCATTCAATAGATTCAGTGGAGAGGTCCCAATAGATTTTGGTAGACAGATCAAGGTAATTGCAATGGGTCAAAATGACTTCTATGGAAGGTTGCCTGAGAGGTTAACTTCTTTGCGCTTCCTTGAACATCTTGACATCCACAACAACATGATCAGTGGAGCAATAACAGCTTTTTTAGGGCAGATGACATCTCTTAGGGCACTCAATCTCAGAAACAACTCACTTGAAGGCTCCATCCCAGAATCACTATCCAATCTCCATGGACTTACAATTCTTGATATCTCAAACAACCAGTTAACAGGTGGAATCCCTCCCCAATTTGGTCAGCTCACTGGAATGATCACCACACCAACATCTCTTGTCCTCTATTCTGCCATTGAAGCCAATTTTCTCCAATCCAATGATGCAATTGTCTATGCTAATGATCTGGAAAGGTTCAATTCAAATCCAACCAAGCTCTGCCATATAACTTTACTCGGTGCTAGATTTATCAAACAACAAGCTCACTAATCAGATTCCTTCCAGCTTGGGGGTGTTAGAGGGTCTAAAGATCCTCAACATTTCTTATAATGAACTCAATGGTAGCATTCCAACCAGCTTTGGTGGACTCGAGAATTTGGAAAGTTTGGACATGTCTGGAAGAACACCTCAATCCTTGGAAGATCTTCATCAACTTGCTACATTGGATGTGAGTAGCAACTTATCAGGAAGAATTCCCGCTTGTGGCCAGCTTGGCATTATGAACAACCCCCCAAAACTTTGATAACAACTATGGATTATGTGGGGCTCAGGTTCAAGTTTCATGCCCAGAACGTTTGCTGCCAGATACGAGGAATGAATTGGAAAATGGAGAAGA
The DNA here is from genome assembly GCA_033002965.1 of Piper betle. Classification (NCBI taxonomy): domain Eukaryota; kingdom Viridiplantae; phylum Streptophyta; class Magnoliopsida; order Piperales; family Piperaceae; genus Piper; species Piper betle. The sequence goes on along the minus strand of JAURVB010001361.1, from coordinate 63,235 downwards.
TTCAACAGTAACATTTTCATGGGAAGGAGCAGGAGTAGGGTATGCAATTGGTGCTACAGTGACAGTTGTATCTGGGATCTATGCTGGATTCTTCAGATTGAAATAGAGAAGTTTGTCCACTCTTAGCAGGCTAGTTCTCTCCACTAATTTCTCGATTATCCTGCATAAAATGAGGCAATATATATATATATATATATATATATATATACATATATTTTACCCATGCATAACACAAACTAATATCACAATTTTTCTGAGAAGTTGTGACAATAGCTATTAGAATCATATAGCTTGCTGAACCCACTTTTTTCAGTTTCAAAAGTCAAAGATACAGAGGCGTAAATGAATTCAAAAGCTACATAGTATACATCATACTTAATGTTAAACGAGCAAATTTTATTTTATTTCATACAAAGCCATACATTATATATTCTGCAGTCATCTTCCAAGGACCTAATTATACTAGGCGACTTCTAAGATTGTTGCACTGGTGCTCTGTACCCCAATTTAAGAGAGGGAAAAGGATGAAAAAGTGTTATCATTCTGAGATCTAAATGGCAAACTAAAGAATTGATGAAACTCTGATGCATATTTACAAGAAAAACAGAAAGAACGCATGTCACCTTCACAAAGGAAACACCTGATGTCTTAACTCTTAACAGATATAAATAAGTTGTAGAGTAGGTTGAAATAAGATAACAGAAAATTTCAGGTCCCCTTCAATCAAACCACCAACTACCCCAAATGTTTCTCCAGAAAAATCATAAGAGTTTATGCTAATAGACTTGAAACCATGCAAAATGTTTCCTTACATAAACCAAAATGCAGAACACATTTTGTACAGATTACAGAACAGAAAGATACCACCAAGTTTAGGGAGATTACATATTAAGATGCAACCAAATACATGACTATATACAGAAGCAGCTTCTAGTTCTCAAACACGAAATTCTCACATTCAATTACAATATGCAGGTTAGGCCACTTGAGAGTTGAGGCCAGATACTCTCTACATTCATTGGACATTGTCAGAATTCTCTCCAAAGATGGCCTTCTTCAATCTTCTCTGCAACTCCATCCTGCCAGTTCATCAGATAAGTTATAATTCTTACCTTGTTGCAAGTTTTGTGACATTATATTTTGAGCGACATGATGCATTACGTACATTGCTAAATTATGAACACGTGTTATTGTCTTATTTTTGTAATGGTTTTATTTGTTGTAATTTGTGTAAGCTGGTTTCATACATGTCCAAGACCCGTTTAAGAGTCTATATAAGTTAGAATCAGTCAATCAAAAAATCAATTAAATTATTAAATTTTTATCACGAGGAATCAGGCCTTCTAAAACCGATTGAGATTGGTGATCTCAATTTACCTAACATGCCCTGTAAAGAGTTTCAATAGGTTTTGACACGATTTCGCCTTAGAATTATTTGCAAAACCCTATCATGTTCACTGTTAAGTACGCCAATCCAGTCACACAGCGTGAATATTAACTCATTAGTTGACAACAAGATTAAATTTTACCTCAAGAGTCGCCGATCGAGTGAGGAGGTAGACAAGAGACCTTTGTTTTCTTCAGCTCTTCTCAGCAGGTAAGGGATGACCTGATCCACTGGTCCATAGGGCAAGTATTTGCTCACACAGAATCCTGCATCTCTTAGTCCATAGGACAGTCCATCTGCCATCCCCATTAGCTGTGCAAACTGCAGCTTCTTGCTTCCTTTATCAATCCCTAGGACATGGGCCTTCTCTGCCAACACTTGACCTGTTCATGATCAACCAATAACAACAATCATCTATAAATATAAAGGCTAGATATCCATGGACTTGCCATTACTACTTGCAAAGTGTGAAATATGAAACTTGTCTTGAAAAATTATGCTTGTTGATACCAACAATTAGTAATTACCCGAATCAATGTTGTGAGTAGCAAGAACAATGGAGCCCCAGCCTTTGGCAATCTTCCCAAGCATGAATAATCCACATTCATTGTAGCAGGTATGAGTGTCATGGATGTTGGAATGAATGGGGGAAGCAGCTCCAAGAGAAGAGGCCAATTGTGACTCTCTTGTAAGGTAGGCTCCTCTGACCAGCTTGATTCCCATGGCCACCCCCATCCTCTCTGCAGCTTCTGCTGCTTGGACAAGCCTCTCCTTTGCATCCCTCAGATATGCCTGGATGGTGCCATACACAATGGGGAAGCCTCCATCTTTGTTGAACTCAATTGCAGCATTGTAAGTGAAATAATCAATGGCTGGTTGTATGGAGGTGTATTCTGCATCAACCAACAATGGTACCTTGTTTTCATGGCAGCAGTTGCAGAGCTTTGAGAGCCTTTGCTGGGCAAGTTGGAGGTCCAATTCTTCATCTGGAGTTAAAGGGCCTGGCATGGAAGGTGTGTGGTAGAGGGGGCTGGAGTTTGAGAAGATGGGGAGTGTGTCTTTCTTCCATGGGAGGTGAAAAGAAGGGTCTCTTTGTTCCCATCTGAGAAGATCACTCATCCTTTCCAACACTGAGATGGGGCAGATTGCTGATATCTTCACACACCCAAAGCTCACCTGTGCAGCAGAACCTAATGATCATACAATGGTACTACTCAACATTGTCACTATAACTAATTACATTAATATGTAACAATAATGCACATATAATGTTTAAATGTGTGACTATTTTATTTGATACACAATAGATAAGTTGTCTTAAAAGATGACGTCTACTTCACTCAGTAAAATAGGCTTAGATAGCTCAACCAGAAGATATAAGACAGTTTGAGCCAAGAAGAACTCGAACTTGTTTAAATCCCTCTAAATTTTACAAACGCCACCATAGAGATATACCATAGATAAATTGAACAATACGGGAAATTTGGACTAATACAAAGCCAACATGTCTCCCACATTATAAATCATTTCAAATCTTTTAAAGGTTTAGAAGTCTTAAGTCTCAATATAAAAATATATTATGCACCACTAAAAATTTTCCTATTTTTGTTTAATCCATCCAAGAAAGCTGTCATGAAATCATAATTCAAGTAGTTAATCGAAATAAGATGATCAATGTTTGCCGACCATTAAAAACAATTCTTGGTCAAGGCTAATGATATTTCATAGAGAGGTTATTGATAATCCTACGTGATTTGATTTAGTTATCTCCACTATATGACAATAAAGGTCTAATTATAACTTCCTGTAACTTTCATTGAAATCATTAGGATTATCAATTCGGACACTACAAAGTATCATGACCCTTCTTGGTCGGCTGACTATAAAATTTATATCAACAACAAGACACGCAGGGGGTGAATTAAGGGCTATTGCTATGTCCATGATAACAATTTTGACTTGTTTTACATAAAAGAAAATCATTTTTAGGCAAATGACATACCACCACAATTAAAAGGTGTGTCCAAAGTCACGGACATTCAATAAATTAAAACACAACCAAAAAATCAAATTATTATATAATTCATCTCCTTATTTGATTAGAGTTTATATTTGAAAATCTATCTCTAAAATACCATATCAGTTATACTCTATCTCATTATTAAATGAAGGTTTACTTATAAAAGAGTCCTAGTTGCCTGCACTTTTGACAAAAAAATTTTCAATCCCATATATCAATCTGGTCATCCAATTATAAGGACAACTCAAATTAAATTTACTTAAAAAAATCCCCCAAGCTTTGCCTTTGGGAGATGGCAAAATAAACATCTCCCCAAAAAATTATCTCTAACATAAGCTACAAAATAGTACGACATCTACATAGTTGTATTAATTAAACGTGAGATTGCTTAGTATCAACTGTATATAAAAAAATCAAACCATCAGTCTAAACCACAAGGTTATAAATTTTTTTATGTAAACAAAAATTATCCTCGTCTCTATCCGACTTTATAATCCGACACATAATAGTTTTAGCCGACGTAAGACACTTATTTTTTTCCATAAAACGTTCACAAACAGCGTCCATATATACGCGCCGTCTAAGGTGGTCACAAAAAATCCAGAAAAGTGGGGCCCACAGCATTGCGTGGACCCCCACTTTTCTTTCCTTAAATGTTTTTCCTTTTGGTTACAAACATGGAACCCAAAGGGCCCCGGTTTGAGATTGTCCGTCAACCGAAACCATGTCCGAATCCGTCGCCGCCACCCTCGTCAAACATGTAACAACAGCGAAAACAGACCCCCAAAACAACAAACAAACAAACAAACAAAGAAGCCGATAAAAGTATATATACTGAATCGGCCGGCAAAACGGCGGCCAGCTTCGCCATCTTCAAGAATCCGGCGAGGTTCCGATCGCACCCCTCCTTGTCCGCGGCATCCTCCAAGCTGTAGTTCAGTATCCCCCTCAACCCCTCCCGACTCAGCCGCTCCACCCTCGCCCCCGCCTCGGCCAGCCCCTCCCCGGCGCAGAACTGGGCGTACGCCGTCCTTCTTAGTGCCGCCACCACCGACCCCCGGAAGGCAGGGGAGCTGCGCATGAGCGGGGAGCGGACGACGGCGAGCCCGAGGTCGACGGCGGCGGGGAGGGAGACGAGCCCGAGGTTGAGGTAGGAGCGGAGCAGCTCCCCCGCGGGCATGTCGGCGAAGGGCCGGCGCGTCGGGTCGTGCAGGTTGAGGATTCGTTTCGTCGTCGTCGTCGGAGGTATTTGTGGGTTCGGCGAGGGGATGGCGGCTGCGAGGGGGCGGACGAGGACGGCGGCGGAGCGGGTGGCAGACGGCGGGGCCATGCGAAAGTGTTGAAACGAAGACCGGTTGACTGTAGGTCGCTGCTTTCTTGGGGGAGGGAGCTGGTAGTGTTCATCCAAAATAGTGACTCGATCACTTAAAATATTAAGCTATGATCGCCTTGTAATAAAAAATAAAATAAAATAAAATGAATACGTTATGATCGCCTTGGAAGACGAGGAGGGTTCGTATATATAGTTCGATTGACCTTTTCTTCTCCAGTTCACATTCAATAAAATAAATAATTAGCCGACAGATAACATTATAAAAATAATATGTATATAAATAAATATATATAAAAAGAAGAAGACTGACGGAGCCCATCACGAATCCACGACACGTATGATTCAATTAGATGAACAGTCCTGTCGCATACGCACCCCTGAATATGGCCGAGTAACGGCCATGTTGTGTGCGTATTACAATCCTTCTTGTGTATTACAAGTGATGACATAAACCTAACGGATTGAGTTTGGTTTCATTACAACTACTTAGTAGAAACTTGTGTTGAATACCTTGATTTACCATTAGTGTCTTACTACGATCATTTGTCACAACACCCTCATTTACATACCACAGTATATTGAATGTGTTCTAGGAATGCTATTTCAGGAATTCATTAAATATATGCACGATGATGCACCTCATACATTTAGAATACCTGACTACGATCATTTATCACAACACCCTCATTTACATACCAAAGTATATTATCATCACAAACTCGTGGGGAAAAAAACAGTTTTACCGAGCAACAAGAGTACCCAGCCATCATGCAACGCAGTTTGCTGGAAGCCAAAGTGTAATATGTCTAAGACCCAAGAATTGGCCATGACATCAATGGATTTTGTTCCACACACATTCACAAGTAAGATCGCCTACATTGTATCTCCGGCAGAAAGCTTTCCTTTAACACGAATAAAAAAATTTTAAATTAAAAAAATCCACTACCAAGTAACATGGCCAAGATATCACAAAAGTTTCCTCGTGCTCCGATCAGACAGCAATGATCATATCTAACAGTAAGAAACAGGTAAAGAGCCTCCCATGCCTGGCATGCAGCCTTGCACACTACCTAGTACTGGTAAACCATTTGCCCAAGTTGTAGGATGAACTAATTTTGCTCATAAAGTAGCATTTTGATCACTAATACACACAGCATAATTAGCATTACAGGTACAAAGACATAAGCCTGAAAGAAATCCATCACACAGCCATTGCTACAGATTAAATAGTTAGTTATTAACCACCTACAGCAAATATAAACAACAAACCACCTAGTTTAGATCAAAGAGACCTGGTCACAGTTCTTGTCTGTCGGTTATCTGTCTCTTGTTTTCATCAGTAGTAGATCGGCTGGTAAGCTGGAGCAAAACCGCTGCCGTATCCTCTGTAGGCAGCCAGATAGTTCACAGGCCCGCAAGGGTAAGCACCACCCAGAGGTGGAGACATTTCGGGTAGTGGTGAATACACATATGCGGCTGGTGGACTTCTGTTGCTGTAGATGGCTGGTGGAGAAGGTCTGTCGTAGGGAAACGGTGGGAGCTCAGCATGGTAAGGAGGACTATGGAGTGGAACATCTGAAGGGTAAGTGGGGCTGTGGTGAGACATATCTGGTAGATACGGAGGACTGTGGCTAGATGGTGAGCGCACAAATGCAGGTGTTGTGGCAGGGTATGAGGAGACATGCGCATTAGTAGCCATACGTCCAGCTTTTGCTGGGGGCATTGGTCCTCCATTGCTGGCCCTCGTACGCTTGGTAGCAGGTACTACCACGGGCCTGGTGACAGGGACTGCTGCTGGCTTTTTCTTCTCAGGTTTGGCTTTCTCAAGTTGCTCAAGACATTTGCGAAGGTCTTCAGAAGGTAAGTCCTCTTCCAGTTTGTACTCCTCAATGCACTTAAGAACTGCCCTAATAGCAGATTGTTCCTTGCGACTAGCTAAGTACTGTGACGGAAAAATATGAGCACAGAATTATATAAATAAAATTTATCAAATTCAAAAAATGAGCTGTTTTATCTTGGCCAATGTGGGAAGACAGGTCGGAGTAAGAAGAATGATAAATGGCCCTGAAAATAATGAGGCAATAAAGGTTATTCTGAGTGACAGGACCTTCCTGTGTGGCTAGCTCAAAAGACAATATATGGAGGACCATTCACCACAAACTTCCAAAATTTGAAGGGCCTACTTATTTATATGAGCTATGCCTTGCCCTCCTTGTATACGTGGGGTGGTAACCCTAACAGATAACTAACTAAAGCACATCTACAGCAGATAATTGATTTAAAACATGAATCAAATTTATGCAAATGCTACCCAACTTTAAATTGTAAAATTACAACCTAAAAACATGAAACAAATGAATAAGCCACATTTATTTATCCTGACAGATAAGGATTTGCAACAAGTTCACAGCTAGCTTTCATTAGATGGCTTGTTCCTCATGAAAATAATTTTGCACATAACAGTCCAACAAAGATAACAGATAAAAGGAAGCCGCCTCTAAAAATAGAAAGTTAAAAAGATAAACATTAGCACTGCCTGTCCAATTAATCATTTGCGACTGAAAGCGAGCAAAAAACATTGACAACAGCCATTACTAATAACAATCACTCACAGCTAAGCAAGGGGGCAAACCAAGAAATCAGCTTCATAAATATCAAGGATTTAACCCTGAGTCAATCGATCGAGAATCAGCAACCAGTTAATGCCCAGTTCCTTTGTTTCCCAACAGAGAAAGACCAAACTGTATGGTATTGTCAAAAAGAAAACACACTATGGTTCCCTCCAATGTAATTTAACAGTCATCAAGGTGAAAACAGCCCATGCAATTTATATCTTCGGTTCTGCAGGCACAACTCAGCACCAGCCAGAGAAATAGATACCATAGATACTACAATAGGGTGACACTATCAGAGATTTGAACCATCACAAGAAAAAGTTATCTAACATCAAAAGGTGGGAGGAGGCTTCAAGACGAGTCACCTCATGAGAAAGGAGAAATATATAAGTTTGGAAAACTGCTGACAATAAATATCTCAAAAAAATTGTTGATGCTACAAATAACTCCTCCTAGACATACTCTAGCACATCAAACCATGAAATGGAAATATTGTAACGCTACTTACAATTTGACGACCAGTGTCATTGCAATTATCCAAAGTTGATGTGATAGTCTTTTTGGAGGCTTGTAGAAACGATTTCAGAAGTGGAACAGGTGGGAACTTATCTACAAGTCCAGCCTCATAAGTAAAATGAACTGCATCCACTTGCTGTCCCTTGCTGATTAACTCTTCGATAATGTCTGCAATGTACAACACAGTCACTTCCATTATATTGGAATGTGGTGAGAAAAAAGAAGATGCTCAAAGAATTACATCATACAACAGACATGAAGCTTTAATGGCATAATCAAATGCTATATATTCAACAAAGTAATTTTGTCAAAAACCTTAAACAAAAGCATGACCTATTGATCCCAGCAACGTGCACTTGGGCTTTCAATTTTGTATAACATAGAAGTGGACACGGCTTAGATTTTAAGGAAGCAGACAATATCAAGAGAAGAAGGGATCGTGTACCATAAACAAATTATAATAGTTGAATGCAAATTTTGCTCTTCTCTTCCGAGGTTAAATATAAAGCAAGTACAAGTATTGACAGCAAAATATCAAAGCGATTATGACATTAATTTACCAATCAAAATTCATTACCATCAGTGCATTTCAGTTTAAATTTCTAACAAATCAATGGATGATCAGTTTGGATAGAGACGAATCTCAAACTCAAAAGTTCCCAAAAGCCATAGCAATCGAAATGCCATTTCCAAAGAAGCGATCCAAAAGCTAACAAAAAAAACATACACAACTTTTCATGATTTCGACACCAATATTGTAAGATGCCATATGCCACAAATCACACAACTAAACCTTGAGGCCATACAAGTCATAAATGTTCAAAAAAGGTAGCATTAAATTTCCGTCTGTAGTGAAAAGCCTTTTCATCGCAACCACCCAGAAAAAAAGACAGAAATACTGCGTTGACCCTGTTTTAATTACTCGCCCTAGTTGAAAAACTGGGATTACTTTGGCAAAAGAAAAAATGTAATCAATTTGCACTCGAAATTGATCTGATATAACATCCACGCACAAACAAACGGAAACGATGAAATCAATACCCGGCATTTTCTCCTTCAATCCAAGTAAGATTGCTAGCTTGGGCATCTGCTTCCTCCAAGCAAAACCCACCACCAACTTCCGGTAGATTTCCGCATCCGCCTTGTCCACGATCCCAAATGTGACCACATGCTGCAAGAAAACATGCCCATCCAAAGTCTTAACACTCTCCACCCCACCATTCTCCTCCGCCACCGCCTTCCACACCTTCACGATCTCCCTCGCCCGATCCTTTACGACCGGCGTCACCAGCGGCCGAGACTCGCCCAACACCGGATCCGCGAGCACCGGCACCAGCCCCTCCAGGATCAACACACAAGCCCACCCCAAGTCGCCGCCTTTCGCCGCCGCCGACTCCCGCTTGTCCACTGGGAAAACCCCGGCCATGGCCTCGAGCACGAACCCCGCCGGATCAACGCAGCTCCCGAGGGCATGCGTGATCCGGCCCCGTATCGAGTCCATCTCCTTCCGCTTCCCGACCACGAAGCTCCAGAACCCGTCCGAATCCATCCTCAAGCAGAACGCCCGCAGCACCTCCCCCTCCGCGCCCTTCTCCACCGTCGCCGCGGCGGCGGCCACCGCCTCCGCCGCCGCCGCCTGGAGCTGGGCGACCTTGGCGACGGCGGCGTCGACGGAGCCGTCGATCGTCGACTCGCGGGTCCGGAGCAGATCCATGGACCTCTCGGTGTCCCGATCGAGAGAGCGGAGCTTGTCCTCGAGGAGGAGCGATTTGGAGAGGAGGTTGCGCTCGATGGTGGTGAAGTGGTCGGAGAGCTCCTTCCAGAGGCGGGTGCAGCTCGTCATAAGCGCTGCTTGCTTCGACATCTCCTCCAAGCTCTCTGCCGGGTCCATCGCCACCTCCGCCGCCGAGCCCATCTCCGCCGGCGAGGGCTAGGGTTTGGAGCACACCCTTGAGAATGGAGAAGACGAGGGAGGAGAGAGAGAGAGAGAGCGGGAAAAGGTTGAGAGAGGAAAAGCGGAATATGTAGAGGTTGGGCCAATGGGAGGGCGACGCGTGTAATTTGTTGGCTGCGGGAGCCTGAAAATGGCCTTTACGTTCTCAGATGGGCCTGGGAGGGAAGCCCAGTTGTGTGCAAGCCCAATTTGGGAACAAAAACTGGATGGTTGGCTGTGATTTTTAATCTTGCTTCAAGTATTTCTTGGTCATATAAGAGGATCCCTATTATTTTTTAGGATAAAATAATTTATGTTTGCCAAATTTTTTCTTTTCTAGGAAAGATGCTTACATTGATATCATCAATTAATTAGATTAAACGGAATGATTTTTTTGAGGCAAATAAGAATTCTTGTTTTTAAAACAATGACTTCCAACAAGCATACTAGAAAGTTAATTAGGCTAGGTTTCTATTTGTGTTTGGTTTTCTACTTTTGATGATAATCATTCACTCAAACTTGATATTAAATTATTCGGGAATTAATTCAGATTGAATATTTGAACATCCTTTACTAGCTAAACAAATTAAATTTAAATTACAAATAATCTATTTAGAGTTACCAAATAAATTTTAATAATCGAATTTAATTACAAGTGATTAGATCGTGGCCCTCAAATGTTATTCAAGCATCCACGTTACCCTCAAGCCTCCTAGCCCGACTTGAAGTTTCGAGTTTAACAATTCCTAAATGGTCATCTAATTTACTGATCTATTAATTAATTGGAACTAAATATAATAAAAATAGTGAAGAACTTATTTATCATATAAAAATGCTAAAACAAATTCAATTAATTTAATCAAACTAACTTCAAATATAAATGATAGTAGTATAATAATATCACTATAAAATTCCTTTTTACATCAAGAAAATCTTGAAACTTTCAATTGTTGAACTATAATTTTGGATGAGTTTATTTATTTTAAAGTATTTATTCCCTTGTTTCTTATTTCTAATATTAGATTACCATAATTAGGATGGTTGAAATATTTTATATTATGTGAGTGAAAAATATTTTAAATAACTTCATTTTTAATTAGCTTAATAATTTTAGGTTTATGACATTGTTTGCACTTCTGCAAAATTCCACACAGAATTCCTGACTGTCAAAACAGAAATAGGGCCGAAACAAAATTCATATTCTTAAACGAAGGAGGTTATATGGATCCATCTAAGGTAAAATGGTGAAAACTTAATTATGAGGAACCTTTTCAACTTGATTAATGACTTGGTTTATGATAAATAATTTTAAAATGATAAATGATTATAGTCATGATATGAATCCGATTTGAATTGCCTACAAATTGCTCAACTGGTGGTGAATATTTAAAGGCCCATCTACGAAAAAGAGACCCACCATATCACCAACAACCCCAAAACAACATGCCCTAGCAACCTAAAAGCTAGTTACACGGGTCTAGGGCAGCAAGTAGTCGGCCTATTTACCATTCTATTAATTGTTTCCAATTAAAATAAAATAAAATAATTAAGTTTCTTTTACCATTTAAAAAAATAAAAAAAATTTAACAACACCGCTTTCATTTTAAAACGGTATTAACAAAAGCCTATATCGTTACTATTTTACCAACTTACCACTTTATTGAGGTAGTTATTTATTTTTTATAGTAAAAATTCAGTGTTATTGATCTATAAATAAAAAAATATTATTATTAATATGTTTAATTAAAATTTTGTATTGTTGTATCATTTACAAGTTGGTTTAATGTAAATATATTGTTCAAGTGGCACCAATATGTAATTTTGATAAGGGTTATGGTTTCCAAAGTGTTGTTAGTTTAAATCAAAATTTATCAATTGTTAACCATTTACTGATAACAAATATTTTGGAAAATAATAAATGGTACAGTCACGATAAATAGTTTAGAAAATAATAAATAATAATAATAAATGTATTTGACTACAACTTAATTGCACCACAATCTATACACAACCCTCCTCTCTACTCCTCCACCGTGCTTATAAGCACAAATTATGTCTAACATTTAATGAATGATGAATATGACCATGATTTATAAGGACAACACCGACCTCCATCCACATAACCTCACCCATAACTTGTACATTATTTTTTTATACTATTAGAATAGTCCCTATATAAGATGAGTGGTGTCTTGTATATACGTGAGTTCTCGTAGGTTTGCTTCGCCTTCACGGGCTTGCTCTGTAGAGTGTTAGAATAGTCTAACACTCTATGTACATATATGAAATGAGTGTCATATTATATTTATGGGTTCCTACACTTTCGAAAGTGACCTAACATTTATGCATTTTTTATTATGGATTTGTACATGTTGGATTGATAGGTGTGCATCCCTAATCAATGGATCATTTTGTTGAATCGCTATGTTTCTTGAGGTTTTGATTTGGGGATTGGATTTGGACTGGGATCCGTCAGTGTGATAATGGAGTTGAGTTGAACGGTGCAGTTGTTTGATTTTGAGTTGAAGAAGGAACAGAATGGTGTTAATTCGGATAAAGTTTTAAATTAGGAAGAGATATTAAATTTTGATCGAGGAAGAGAATGTTTCGTACCTATTGATTTAGGAGCATCTGACCAAATATATATAAGTTTAATATAGTTATGAGATATACTACTGTTTAGGGGCATTGAACCAAATCGCTATATATGAATGTTGGATGATGTAGTTATTAAATTAATCTAATATTTGAGAGCATTAATTATGTACCAAAGTTGTACATTAATTAGATCTGGCTTGGGGAAGAAGTATTATCTTTTGTCCATACATAAGACCTCACACAGTGACATGATCACAATACGTGAGCATGAGAAAATAATTAAGGTTTTCTCTCGGTCCTTGTTGACTATGGGATTTAGATTGGCCTTATAATTTATTAATTTATAATTATAATTATATTCTTCCCTATTTGTGAGTTGAGTTCTAGTTGTGAGATGGCGGATAAATGTTCTGATCATCAGAGCAGGAAGAATTCCCTTCCCTCGATCTGCCAACCCTGAGGATCGTGAAGCCATATCCAATACAGTTTTTATCCTTCCTCAAGATTGTACCAATGTCTCAGCAATGAACATAAGTTGTAAACTGAAACAAAATTCAAATATGTAACATTCACAAACAAAACACCGAACAGAGCAAATATCGAAATGACGACAGAGGAATGCAGAGGAATTTGAATTATGTGAATCAGAAGAGGAATGCGATTGGGAAGGAGAGCAAATATCGAAATGACGAACATAGGAATGTAGAGGAATTTGAATTATGTGAATCAGAAGAGGAATGAGATTGGGAAGGAGTTCTGAGAATTGAGAAAGGAGGAAAGAAGGGAGACGAAGTGAGAAGACAACAATAAAGAAGTTGAGAAATTCATATCTTCCTTTTTTATACACTTTCTCCCCTTTTATACATTCATTCACAATTTGAATTTAAATTTCATATCACGGCTCTTATGATGAGTATCAAAATTCCAAAATTCGAATTTATCCCTCCACTTGGATCTTCTTCATATCATTCCCTCCCCTTTATAAACGACCTTGTCTTCAAGGGAGGAAAATCATCAAAGAGCAGCATTAATCGAGCTTTAGATTCCAGGGTACTATCTGTAGTTGTAAGGTCCTCCCATAGTACCATAAACTTGCCTCCTTCAGCTGAATTTTTTGCTCGTCTCATGGATTTAATCTTTGAGCAATATATTACCAATTGTTCTGAAAAAGATGGCAAGGAGGACCTTGTCTGTCTTTGGCGCCCAAATTCTCTTTAAGCAAAGAAATGTGAAATACATCATGTACTCGAGATCCTTCAGGCAAAGCTAATTTGTAAGCAACTTCACCAATTCGTTGCACAATCTGATAAGGACCAAAAATCTTGGCGACAGTTTCGTATGTCGCTTCATCCTTGCTGAAACCTGTTTATATGGATATAACCTTACATATACCCAATCCCTTGGATTATAACTCTTCTCTGTATGATGTTTATCATACGTCCTCTTCATCCTTTCCTGAGATAATTTCAAATGTTGCTTCAATAAGGTCAAGATTTGATCTCTAGATTGTAATTCACTATCAACATCTGAAAGGTGAGCAGTTCTAGGAACATAAGTGAGTAGTGTCGGAGGAGGTCTTCCGTATACTGCTTCAAAAGGAGTACAATTGGTTGATGAGTGCTAGCTAGTATTATAGGTATATTCTGCCCATGATAACCATTTTGTCCATTCTTTTGGTTGATCTCCCACAAAGCATCTTAAGTACATTTGTAAAATTTGGTTTACCACTTCTGTTTGGCCGTCAGTTTGTGGATGGTAAGCTGAGCTGTAATTAAAGGATGTTCCCTGAAGATTTAATAATTCTTTCCAGAATGAACTTGTAAAGATGGCATCTCGATCGCACACAATTGAATTCGGCATGCCATGAAGCTTGAATACATTATAAAAGAAGATTTGAGCAACTGTGATGGCTGAATAAGGATGACTCAAAGGCATGAAGTGGATGTACTTAGAAAGTCTGTCCACAACCACTAAAATTGAAGTACGACCCTTTGAATTAGGTAAACCATCAATGAAATCCATCGATATATTAGTCCAAATGTGTGTAGGGATCGGCAAGGGTTGAAGGAGTCCTGCCGGTGATGTGTTGGCCAATTTATGTTGCTGACATATCTCACATATTCGAACTATTTCCCTCACATGATCTTTCATTTTGGACCAAAAGAAAACAGCTTGTATTCTTCGAAGAGTTTTCTGGTATCCTTCATGAGAACTTTTGTGAAATTCTGATGCAATAATATCTATCAATTCAGAATGGATTCAACAGATAAATTGATGTTTAAATATGTAATTCCATCCTGAAGGTCCAGCTTAAAGATAAACCTCCTTCTTCAATCTGTTTAACAATCGTTGCATCATTGGTTCCTCTTTAACAGCCTGTTTAATAGTTTCCAACCATGTGGGAATGGGGCATGAAATAGCATGGATGGTGGCTTCCTCATGTATTCTTGACAAGGCATCTGCTGCTGAATTGTTAATCCCTTTCTTGTATTCTATGGAAAAATCGAATCCCATCAATTTGACTAACCATTTCTGCTGTGGTGTTGTAGACAATTTCTGTTGCCACAAATACCTCAAACTTGCATGATCAGTTCTCACCACAAATGGTCTTCCCAGTAAATATTGTCTCCAACGCTAAACTGCTAATACAAGGGCTAATAGCTCTTTTTCGTAAGTGGACAGCAAAAGATTCCTCCCATGCAAGGCCTTGCTAAAGTATGCCACTGGTGCTTGATTTTGCATCAACACAGCTCCAATTCCCTTACTTGAAGCATCACACTCCACAATGAACTTTTTAGAGAAATCCGGCAACACCAAAAGTGGTTCAGTTATGACAACTATTTTGAGATCATTGAAAGCCTTCAAAGCCAAAGGTGTCCAATTGAAAGAGTCCTTTAACATGGAAGTTAGGGGTTCAGCAATGCAACCATAGCCTTTGATAAATTTCCTATAGTAACCAGTGAGACCAAGAAACCCTCTCAAGGCTTTGATGGACTCAGGTTGAGGCCATTGTTTAACAGCTAAAACTTTATCCGGATCCATTGCCACCTGACCCTTGTAAATGATGTCACCAAGATAGCTCACTTTCTCCTGTCCAAAAGAGCACTTTTCTTGTTTAACAAACAAGGTATGAGCTCGTAGTATATCAAATGTAGTTTTTAAATGAGCCAGGTGTTCTTTCCAACTAGAGCTGTATATCAGAATATCATCAAAGAATACTAGAACAAATTGACGAAGATGATCATGAAAAATTGAGTTCATGAGAGATTGGAAGGTTGAAGGCGCATTAGTAAGCCCAAAAGGCATAACTAAGAATTCATAATGACCTTCATGAGTTCGAAATGCAGTTTTATAGATGTCATTCATAGACATTCTAATTTGATGATATCCAGACCTCAGATCCAATTTAGAAAAAATTCTAGCATGATAGAGCTCATCTAATAAATCATCAATCAACGGTATAGGAAACTTATCTTTGATGGTTTGTTGATTAAGGGCATGATAATCAACACAAAGGCGCCAAGAACCATCTTTCTTCCTCACCAACAATACTGGCGATGAATAAGGACTATGGCTATGCTTTATTATTCCAACCTCGAACATTTCAGATACCTGCCTCTCAATTTCTGACTTTTGAATTGGGGGGTATCTATAGGGCCTGGATACTACTGGTATTGCTGTTGGCAGTAGGGGAATACTGTGATCATGACATCGTGGAGGAGGAAGCTGCTTTGGCTTTTCAAAAATATCCTTGTAAGTTTCCAGCAACATAGTCATCTCCAGTAGCTTTTCTGCATCTAAGGGAAGGAATGATGATTTGAATTCACTTGAATTTGGTGCTGCTGTTAACTGCAACAACACACCTTGTTTTCTTTTGACAACAGTTTTGATCATTTTATTCTTTCCCACTACTTGCATAGGAGAACATTTGATACCTTGTAACTGGATTTCCTTCCCATTAACTACGAATGTCATTTGAAGTTTGTCGAAGTTCCATACAATTGCTCCTAATGTTCGAAGCCATTGAATTCCTAACACCATGTCAAATTCTCTCAAAGGCAACAAATGAAAATCAGCAGACAACTCATGTCCTTGAGTAGTCCAATTCACCTCCTTACAGCTACCAGGGCTGGTGAGACGATCCCCATTTGCCACCACCACTTCCATTCTTTTAGTTGAATCCTCTTTAATGTTCAACTTAATGGCCAAATTTTGATCCAGGAAATTATTAGTGGATCCGGAATCCACTAAAATATGTATCATTTGCTTTTTAAGCACTCCTTGGATCTTCATTGTCTCCGGTGTTACTTCACCTGTATAGGCTTGCAAGGATAATTTCAGTAGGTCAGCATCTATCACTTGTTCTTCCTCCACTGTATTTTCCTCCGTATCTGAATCTACAGAAGATTGTTCCTCCATAGACCATATAGCTTGAATGCTAAACAATTTCTTGCATCTATGTCCTGGAACAAATCTTTCATCACAGTTAAAACATAGTCCTTTTGCCCTCCTTTGAGCCATTTCTTCGATGGTCAATTTCTTAATCATCTTACTAGGATTCTTGTCTGCAGATGTTGTAGGTGTAGAAAACACAGTCTCTCCTGTAGATTTCATTTTGCTGCCACTTATCCAATTGGAAGTTCTGCTAACTTTTGTCTTTGATTCATACAATTTAGCATAGCTAAGAGCAGCTCTCAATGTTCTCGGCTTCTGAGCTTTGACATCTATGCGTAAATTCTCTTTCAATCCTCCAGTAAAAAAACTAACTTGCTGATCAATTGTAACATTACCTGCTTTAGTGACCAACCGAATAAAAGTTTGTAGTAATCTATCACTGATCCAATTTGTCTAAATTTTGACAACTCTTCGAAATGATCCTCAAACTCAGAAAATCCATACGTAGATAGAATTTCATCTTTAAAATCAGTCCAAGTTATGATCAGGTTTTCTTTCTTGAATAATTGATACCAAAGTTGTGCCTCATCATCCAAATGATAGGTAGCCATGGCGACTTTGTTCTTTTCCATTGTTTAATACAATTCAAAATATTGCTCACAATGATACAACCACACAATTGGATCAGATTCCCCATTATACCTCTGGAATTTCAACCTGCTCACTTGAGATGACAACGGTGTTTCTGACAAGTAAGGGGATAATTGTTCCTGATTGCTTGCTCTATAATTAGAATTGTAACTATAAGTCTGTAATCAATCTTGAACATCCTTATGAGCAGGATTTTCCAATTGAGTGATACGGTTATTGAATGTCACCATGGATTCTTGTATCATTTTCAAAGTTTGAGTACATGTATCTAGTGAATCCTGAATCCTTACCTGACCTATTGCAACGGACGAGATATCTAGATTTTTGGAAGTTACCTCATTCTCTAACTCTTTTGGTAACTCCAATCTGTTGCCATCCCTAGGTCGAATCAGCTCTGATACCAATTTGTTCTGATCATCAGGAACATGAAGAATTCCCTTCCCTCGATCTGCCAACCCTGAGGATCGTGAAGCCATATCCAATACAGTTTTTATCCTTCCTCAAGATTGTATCAATGTCTCAACAATGAACATAAACTGTAAACTGAAACAAAATTCAAATATGTAACATTCACGAACAAAACACCGAACAGAGCAAATATCAAAATGACGAACAGAGGAATGCAGAGGAATTTGAATTATGTGAATCAGAAGAGGAATGAAATTGGGAAGGAGTTCTGAGAATTGAGAAAGGAGGAAAGAAAGGAGACGAAGTGAGAAGACAGCAATGATGAAGAAGTTGAGAATTTCATATCTTCCTTTTTCCAGACACTTTCTCCCCTTTTATACATTCATTCACAATTTGAATTTAAATTTCATATCACGGCTCTTATGATGAGTATCAAAATTCCAAAATTCGAATTTATCCCTCCACTTGGATCTTCTTCATATCAATAAACCATTGGATGGGAGCAAACCAGTAGACTTTTCAAATCATCGATTTGGCTTTGTGCCAAAGCTATGTTCTGTAGTTTTTCATTTTTTATATAAGTAAATTCAGCTTGTGTTTGTTTATTTGAGTGAAGATAATCTCACAAACATATGTGGTCTTATGCATCTTCAATTTCCTGGGCTCAATTAGGTTGTTCGCACCTGTAGAAATATTGTTTCCACGGTCGATCTCGACTGCGAATTGGACCTCAAAAAAATTGCCCACCAAAATCGTAAAGCTGAACAGATCTTCAAGGTAACAAAATCAGTATCTTTCTTTCTTTTTTCTCCGCAAAACGATATATTTTTGGGTGTATTTTGAACCTTTGCTCGAAAAGCGCAGTTACATGCCGTTCTAACGTAATTCAATTTTTTCACAGCACTCTAGTTCTTGTCTTATGAGAATCCGGGGATCTACAACCATTGCAGTGATATTTGTCTCTGGAAAAATGGTGGGTTTTTTTTTTATGTTTGAAATTTATGTTTTTTTGTAGTCTGAGTTTCGATGAGTTTTTATTTTTAAAAATTGTTAAGTTGTTGCTTGAGATACCTTGTGGTTGGCTCTTTGTTATTAACTTATGTTCTTTTTCATTTAGGTGTGCCTTAGGGCTAAAAGTGAGCAAGAGTCTAAACTTGCTGCCAGGAAGGTAACTGTCTCTTGATTTTTGTTGAACCTTCCAAGAAAGCACACCTAGATGATTTATGTTTTGGCGACGCCCGGGAGTGATGAGTGATTTTTTTTTTGATACTTGTTTAACAATTTATTTATTTATTTATTTTTGCAGTATTTCTGTATAGTGCGGGAGTGATGAGTGAAAGTTTTTTTTTATACTTGTTTAATAATTTGTTTATTTATTTATTTTTGCAGTATTTCTGTATAGTGAAGAATCATGGATTTCCTGTAAAATTTATGGTCATCAAGATAATATTTGCAGTGTTTACTTATGATGGTTATTGCTGATATATTGTACCTTTTCATTTAAATTTTAAATTTGGAATTTTCAAAATTTATTTTTTTATAAAATGACTTTCAACTTAACCAAGTTTACCTTTTTTCAAAAATAAATTTACCTGGTGTAGAAGAACCGTATTAACTAAACCAAACTCATCAATTACCTTTAAACTTAGGTGCCATACTTGGCTATTTGCCATTTTTATTTTTCGTACATAAATTGATACATGTACCTGTTGAATTTTAATTTTAGCTTACTTTAACCCATCCAACCCATCATCACTTGGTTATGCTTTAAAAAAATGAGATTTAAATGGAAGCATGAAAAATTAAATAGTAATAACTATTTAATAAAATTAAATAATTAAATTTGAAAGAATGTTAGTTTTATATTGAAATGCATAACCATAGTAATTTAAAAAAATTAAAACATCGCATATGGGTTTTGGGTACATACTAAGTAAGACTAAACCCAACCAGTAAATAGAAGGACCTCAATGCCCTAAAACCATACTCGATTATATGGATATCAAGCCCGAACTATAAGATCTCGATCATGTAGGGTTTTACGAGTACCGGGCCAACAAGCAACCATGTTTGACTGTCCTATCTAAATTTTTAAGTTAGCTTAATTTATACTGACCCAAGCTCTAATAATCTTCTCAAATATTAATGGCATTTGAACAGAATATATTTTTATATATAATTTCAATCCATTTGAACTGCTTGATGAACCGAATATATCATGTCTGACTTATTAACCAGTATAATATTTAAAATAAAAAATATTATCATTTTGCTAATTAAAAATTTTACATGTACGATTTTTATCTAACTTTTACACACGAGCGGTGGAGAAATATTTTTCTAGGATTTTTAGTTAAGAAACAATGTCAGATTCTAGGCAGTGGGAAAGGCGGAGACAGGGAAAGCGATCACCATGTTGCTTGGGCCAATGGAAAGCCTACGCGTGTAATTAGTTGATATTAGCTGGAGATGGGAGATGAAAGGTTTATGGCTATGTTGGCAATTCCAACTTGGAAATTGGGCACAATAATTTGTGATTTAAATATTTTGAAATCGTTTTCAATATTTTTGATTATAAGATTCTGTTTATTTTGTAGGAAAAAAATAACGGTTTATGGCGAAATAAATTGTGACACTTAGAGAAAATTATTAGATTTATTTGGTTCAATGATTTTTTTATCTGTAATTCTAATGCATTTTATAAATCTTGTGCTTGTCTTTGAAATCATCAAGCCAAAATTTCCTTTAAACTTAGGCTATATTTGATCGTCTTCAAATTATAAAATTTAGAGATTAAAAATTTTCTTATATTTGGATGTACAAAAAAATAATCAGAATAAATTTTATTCAGTCAAAAAAAATCTATATAAAAATTTTAATAAGTAATATTTTCTTATAAAAAATAAATAAACTTAGGAAAAATTTTGGAAGACATGTAAAAAAATAATTAATTTTCATGTTATTTTCTTGCATTATTTTGCTTTGTCATGATTTCAATTTCTTATAAATTTTTTGTTTATTTATACTATTTTCATGTTAAACAAATAGACCCTACTAAAATACTCAACCGCTGGATGCTTTTTGTAGCTTCGAGTGCTTCTCACTAATTATGAAATTCCTTGCGGATTATAGGTCCATACAAATACACCACCTTTTTAAAAGCCAATTGCAAGGCAAAGAGATTGGGAGATTATGAACTTTTATCTGGAGTGCATAGAGATGTATGCGGAAATTATTAATTTCTTTTTAATTGATTGCTAGTGCCTATGTAATATAATTGCTATTTATCTATTTTATGAGTTAAATCAATCCCCTTACGTTGATTTTTCCGCACTCATCGCATTTCGGCCTTAATCTGTTTGCGCTTAATGTTGGTCATGCAATTATTATACGGGTCCATTAATATTTAATTTAATATTTTATTATTAGAAAACTTGGAACATAATATTTCTATTTCAATTAAAAATTTAAAAAAATTAGTTAATTCTACCTATATAAAATTTGTTACTACCATACATATTTAATTTATGCTATTTATTTATTTATTATTTATTGTGAGGAAAACTTAGTATAGTTTTATTAGAATTTAAATTCTAAAAATATTGAGAATTCTATTTAATTATATATATATATATATATATAATATATATATATTCACATGTTTTATTTGGCCTAATTTAAGTGACTTGGGTCAAAACATTTTAAGTCATTCTATTATTAGAATGAAGGGCCGATTAAATAGATTGAGTTTGTGTATGAAGCCCAATAATTTTTTCATGAAAGCCACGTAAGGAGCCTTTGTTCTAGAAGACTGGGTGGTTCCCGTAAATTAGAGCAAATTAAGGTGCTAAGATCAAAAATTTTTAGTTGTAACAAAAAATGAGATGCTTAGTGTTATAGCCTTGAGTCTAGGATGCGCCAGGAGCTAGGGTTTGGCGGTTGTTCCTAGTCATCCCGCATCCGAACATGGATAGTCGGTGCTATCCAGGTGGTGAAACAACTTACCATACACTAACCATGTTATAGTTGTAGGTAGTCGGACCATGGTGCACGTAGCTGTCGAGCCAAGTGTCGGGAGACAGCGAGTATCGGCACATGTAGTGGTATATGGTGTATCGGGCATGTGGTGGTGGTCGAGTCCAAGAAACCTCAAGATGGTGCTGGTTCGTGAGATGGAGCGCTAGTCGGGTGCTGGTGATCGAGCACCAGGGCTAGGCGTCACGAGCAGGTCGGTGTTTATGTCGGCAGAGTGAGGTTGGGTGCAACCGAACGTACCGAGCAGAATATCGATCGGGCTAGTGAGCAGAGTACCGAGTAGCAAAGGCGTACCGAGCAGCTTGCCGAGCGAATTGGCAGTACTAAGCAGAATACCGGTACTGGGTTGCGGCATGCTGGAGCGCACGGTGCAGGCTTGTAGCGGTATGCAGATACCGGTGTTTGGAGCGGTATTTGGTTCCTGGCGGTAGCGATGTCCAGCAGTGATCTGGTGCCGACGTTTGCAGCGGCACTGGGTGTCGACGTGTGTGGTGGCACTAGATGTTGGAGTTTGCAGCGGTAGATGGATGCCGGTCTTCGAGCCAGAAACTGCTGGAAGCGTCGAAGAGGTTGATCTTGTGGCCGAGCATTTGCTAGGGTCGAGCCAGTAGGCAAGATGGTTGAACTAGCGGTGCAGCCGATGGTTTGGAGGAAGCTTCGTGGAAAGTGGGCAGGAGCATATCTGGAGAGGATCTGGATATCCTGATATCCCAGGCACGAGCAATGTTGCAACAAACTCAAGTTGGAGATAAGCCTAAGCCGTGGGGAAGATCCTGGACGTGATCAGGTCTAGGGATAAGGACGCGGTGAATCTTAGGTGATCTTTTGGAGATAAAGATTACAGGGAAGATTTGGGTTTATCCGGAGTTTGGTGAACACGAGTTAGGGTTTTCTATATAAGGGACAGCCTCTTGTATGGGAAAAAGGAGGAAGGACGTCTGGTAGAGGAGAGAACTGCTGGAAAGAGTTGTGTTGAGGTTTCCGTGGAGAGAAGCATACCGAGATCAAGGTAGGGAGACGGTGAAGGGCTGCAGTCGATCCTTGGAGTAGGATTGGACTTCACGTGTGGGCTGCTGGATCAGTCAAGTCGACCGGGATCGAGGTATTACGCAACTTACGTTCTTGTCAACCCCTTGCATATACTAGTTGAGGAAATTGCATGTAACCAGTTGATCCAAGGGGGACGACTGGAGGGTTGAGGGTGAGGACCGAGTGAGGGTGTTCTCACAGTCTCTCAAGCGAGGTTGAGAGATTCGGCATGGGGTTTGCATGTCCACAAGCCGACAAGTAGTCTGGGAGGGATTACTTGTGTCCTTTGTTTATGATTTAAATAAAGGTTGGGATGGAGTTCCTGTAATTGAGTTGTTGTCAGCGTCGGTATTTGGCATTGTGCGTCAATCCAAGGATTCCGGGATTGGGGCTGTACCGTGAACGGGTAGCGGTACTTGTGCTGGTAGTGGGTAGCCAGTACGCTGGGACGTTGAGCGACAGGACTTGGCGAGCGCGTAGCGCTGTGGTGTGTTGTTTGGTGATCGGTACCTAGTACGAGGCACTGCTATCTGGGTAGTCGGCAGGGTGTGCTGTGCCGGGCGTGTTGGTGAGTAGCGGTATTGACAACGGGATCTGGTTTCCATCTCTCGCAGGTATTGTCGAGAGGAGCGCGACTTGTGGAAGGCTGGTGTTCCCAGGAGGGAATACGCCACACAGACACTGATAAATAGGCAAAAAATTCTACCTTGAATTACGTCTGTGACAGAAGGTATCAGAGCGCAAGTTCTAAGTTCGAGTAAAGCCGCATACTACAACACAGTCTCCACATTTACTACCGACAGATCAAATTTTCCAGAAGATGGACACACGAAATGAGACTCTCAGGGAGAGGCTTACACGGCTAGAAGTGTTGGTGGGCGGTCCTACCAACAATGAAGATGGACAAACTGTCTTCCATAGACTACAGTCCTTGACGGAAGGGATCTTGGACTTGAATACTCGGGTTGGCGACAGGCCCGAGCCCAGCCATGTGCAGGAAACGGCGGGGATGCTGGAGGATCTCCGGGTTGCAATTGAAGTTCTGCATTCTGACGTAAGTTTGCTGAAGCAGGTAGTCGCAGCGCAACCTCAACACGGTGGTGTTGACCGTGCAGCCGACGAAAACTTAGTTCCGGGAAGGCTTAAAGTGCCAGAGCCGCAGAAGTTTTCGGGGAACAGATCAGCCAAGGATCTGGAAAACTTCATATGGGACATTCAGGAGTATTTTGTTACTGCAAACATACCCGAAGACAGACAAGTTTCGATGGCCAGCATGTACTTGATGGGGGATGCCAAATTATGGTTCAGGACTCACACCGAGGAGGATGAAGTTGCTGGTCGACCCCATATGGAAACTTGGGATTCTCTGAAGTGGGAACTTCGGTATCAGTTCTTGCCGACCAACACTACATGGGAGGCAAGAGACCGACTCAAGAAATTGAGATAGACAGGAATGGTTAGAGATTACGTCAAAGAGTTCAGCTCGTGCCTCTTCGACATCAAAAATATGTCAGAGGACGACAAGTTGTTTAACTTTGTCACTGGTCCATAGCCATGGGCGCAGACTAGAGTTGAAGCGGCAGAAAGTATCAGATTTGCCTGCAGCTTTGGTGGCGGCTGATGCTTTGGTAGATTTGAAGCCTGCTAGTGGTTCACGTGATGATGGCTTGAGCAGGAAATTCCAGAGTACCAAGGTCAGTAACCGGGATGGCAAGGAGAAGCTGTTCCAAGGGCCTAAGCAGAAGAAGAAGGGGTATACCTTCAATGCAGGAAACAACAATCGGGTTGCTGATGTTACCAAGTCTGGATGCTTTTTGTGCCAGGGACCTCACAGGGCTAGGGACTGCCCAACGAAGGTCAAGGTGAGCGCTATGGTGGCAGTTGAGGACTAGGAGCAAGGGGCCGAGACGCCCATTGCCCGAACAGCTACCCTTCAACTGCTCAGGGTACTGAGAGCTGGAGGTTCGGTTCATGGAGAAGCTGATCTGATACAAGTCCCATGTGTAGTGAACAGGAGGCGGATATCAGCCCTAATAGACACAGGTGCGATGCACAGTCTAGTCTCCAAGGGGATGGCATTGGAGCTAGGGTTGAAGACCGGGATTGACACAAGCACGATCAAAGTAGTCAACTCACAGGCGAAGCAAGGTAGATGGCATTGCTAGGAATGTGCGAATTCGTCTGGGAGAGTATGAAGGCCGCATTGACCTGATGGTGATCGAGATCGACGATTTTGACCTGATCATCGGGAATGCATTCATGCGGACTGCTGGTATGGGAGTGTTCCCACAGTTAGGAGGCGTGCTGATCATGAGTGGAGCAGATACCTGTTTTATTCGTGGCCAGGAGAAGCCTGCCGGAGTCAAGGATGTTGCTGTCCAGGGTAAGAAGCTGGTGGCTATGCAGCTTGTTCGGGAAACAGGCAGGATACCTTGACGGGTGTTGCTGAGATGTTGATCCAGCCGGACCAGATGGTGTTGGTGCCGGTAATGAGGTTGCTGGAGGCGCAATCCAGCGTAATGCCAGGCGAGTGCAGGAACTCGTCAGCTCCCGAGATGGTGGTCGTACACCAGGCCACAATGGTGCCGCTGGAGTGTGCACCAACGGTAGCGTCAGAATGTATGCAACCGTGTGAATTCACAGGACTGAATATCCAGACGGAGGAGTTGCTGGATATGGGGAAGGTTCAGCCATCAACGGAAGTACCTATTCTAATCCAAGAAGGATCGAATGAGGTAATGAACCAGTACCTTGTTCCTGGTGTTGCTGATTTACATAATAGACTTGGACAGGCAATAGGTAGTGCCAAGAGGGACCTGAACTCGAGGTGTTGGTTTGTCCGGACGCAGACGGAGGGAATGCCAAGTGAGTCCATGAGGGATCACCGGGGTCAATCGAGGCAGGTTGTGAATCAGTTCAGGAGACATCAGCCTGGGTGTGAATTCAGCCGAAGGACGTGGAGTGTCCTAGGGCATGATGATGGCCAGGTGCGAGAGGAATCGGAGGTTCAGTCCATTGTCGAGTGGCTGAAACTGACAAAGGTGACAAGGGAAAGCTGCTTATGGGAGGCCAGTAAGGAGCTCACACACGGGTTCAACTGTGTAGAGTCACCAGCGACTGTTAAGCTGCGAGAACAGTCAGGGGCGTGGTCAGTGCCATGCCAATTAGCTTTTGCGCAATCGAAAGCTACATCATCGGAACCAATGTTGGGATTGCCAGATCTCAACCAACCGAGAGAAGACTTGTACTAGATTGCAGTTCCTTGTCATGGGGGACGAGGTAGCTAAGATCTTATCTGAGACCCAGGAAAGACTAGTGATGACAGATCCAGTGGACAAGCTGAGGGTTGACGGAATCAGTAGGAGGCTGGTTCAAGGGTGTTGGCTAGATGATGGAGTGATTTATGCAGGTAGGTGTTGGCTAAACCTTCCTACCAGTAGATCACGACAAAGGCTCGAGGAGAATAAGTCCCAGATTACCCAATGGGCGAAGCATTGTGGTCGAAACCAGATGCGTACACTTAGCATGCGAGTGTAGTATCGGTTGAGGAAGAAGACTGGTAAGGGAGCTTTTGTGAAGTCCAGATTGGAGTATCCACAGGACATGGTGGCTGGAAGATCTGAAGAGGAGATGCTGCAACTTCGATCTACACCAAGAAGGCCATGGGAGTTGGTCTTATCAGACACGAGGTCTGTGTTCCTAGAGGAGAAGGGGACAGCAGCGAGATTGGTTGCAGTGGAGTCTACAACTGATCATTCTCAGCCTGAGGAGCAGACTGAGAAGGCGAATGCGTTACTCAAGGAGGAGTATGTGAGGCATGTCGTCTCAACTGGTGAGATGAGCCGGTTGAAACTTCTGGTGAGTGCAGTCCAGCGTTGGTTTGCATCGATGTTCAGCTAGCGGCTTTCGACCTCTTACACCACAAGGGGTTGCTCCACAAGGGTGTGGAGAGGAGTGTTCAGTTACATCGGGATTTGCTGGGAAAGGGCAAGTGTTGTACGACGGTGTGGCTGAGTCACTAGCCGAGTTATTGAAGCTGAAGTGCATGCCACAGATTTGGTGGAAGATCCGATGTACACAAGGGCATTTTTGAGATGTAGAGGTACATAGGGATTTTTGAGATGGAGAAGTACAGACTTCATCTTACTTTCTGGGTTAGTTTTGGGCATCCATTCCATGCGGATTTGATCAGTCCGGGAAGAACTCGTTCGAGGGAAGCTCCTTCTGCTGACTGGTAGCAGTGTGAGGGTGTGATGGAGGAAACCTTGGTGCATAGGCAGGTGAGCCGTAGTGCTACTGATAAGCGAACAGAGTGTCGGAAAAAGTGGAAGGGGGAGTCGAGTGAAGAAACTAGCTATGAACTGGGAAGTGGCGTGTGGCATTGTGGGAGCAGAATCCAGGAGTGTGAGGGAGGACTTAACCCTCTAATGAGGACATCCGGTCTTATTGGTCGGGGAGAGCTGTTACAGCCTTGAGTCTAGGATGCGCCAAGAGCTAGGGTTTGGTAGTTGTTCCTAGTCATCCTGGAGCGCACGGTGCAGGCTTGTAGCGGTATGCAGATACCGGTGTTTGGAGTGGTATTTGGTTCCTGGCGGTAGCAATGTCCAACGGTGATCTGGTGCCAACATTTGCAGCGGCAGTGGGTGTTGACGTGTGTGGAGGCACTGGATGCTGGAGTTTGTAGCGGTAGATGGATGCCGGTCTTGGAGCCGGAAATTGCTGGAAGCGTCGAAGAGGTTGATCTTGTGGCCGAGCGTTTGTTAGGGTCGAGCCAATATGCAAGATGGTTGAACTAGCAGTGCAGCCGATGGTTTGGAGGAAGCTTCGTGGAAAGTGGGCAGGAGCATATCTGGAGAGGATCTGGACATTCTGATATCTCAGGCACGAGTAATGTTGCAACAAACTCAGGTTGGAGATAAGCCTAAGCCGTGGGGAAGATCCTGGACGTGGTCAGGTCTAGGGATAAGGACGCGGTGAATCTTAGGTGATCTTTTGGGGATAAAGATTACGGGGAAGATTTGGGTTTTTCCGGACTTTGGTGAACACAAGTTAGGGTTTTCTATATAAGGGACGGCCTCTTGTATGGGAAAAGAGGAGGAAGGACATCTGGTAGAGGAGAGAACTGCTAGAAAGAGTTGTGTTGAGGTTTCCGTGGAGAGAAGCATATCGAGATCAAGGTAGGGAGACAATGAAGTGCTGTAGTCGATCTTTGGAGTAGGATTGGACTTCACGTGTGGGCTGCTGGATCAGTCAAGTTGACTGGGATCGAGGTATTACACAACTTACATTCTTATCAACCCCTTGCATATACTAGCTGAGGAAATTGCATGTAACCAGTTGATCCAAGGGGGACGACTGGAGGGTTGAGGGTGAGGACGGAGTGAGGGTGTTCTCACGGTCACTCAAGCGAGGTTGAGAGATTCGGCATGGGGTTTACATGTCCAAAGCCGACAAGTAGAGGGATTACTTGTGTCCTTTGTTTATGATTTGAATAAAGGTTGGGATGGAGTTCCTGTAATTGGGTTGTTGTCAGTGTCGGTATTTGGCATTGTGCATCAATCCAAGGATTTCGGGATTGGGGCTGTACCGTGAACAGGAAGCGGTACTTGTGTTGGTAGTGGGAAGCCAGTGCGGTCGGATGTTGAGCGAAAGGACTTGGCGAGCGCGTAGCGCTGTGGTGTGTTGTTTGGTGATCAGTACCTAGTATGAGGCAATGCTGTCTGGGTAGTCGGCAGGGTGTGCTATGCCGAGTGTGTTGGCGGGTAGCGGTATTGACAACGGGATCGGTTTTCGTCTCTCACAGGTATTGTCGTGAGGAGCGCGACTTGTGGAAGGTTGGTGTTCCTATGGGGGAATAGGCCCACAGACACTGATAAATAGACGAAAAATTTTAGCTTGAATTACGTCTGTGACACTTGCCACACGTTGCCGACATTCTGGAGAGACGTCGGAGCCTCCAACCATTGGCCGGATGTACAACTTGGTGAACTTGGTGGACCATCTGGTTTTGTTGGAGTCATCTTGCCATCGTGCTGCTAAGTGTTGCTGCTGGAGAGAGCTGTTTGGAGCCTCGTGTTGCTGCTGGAGAGAGCTATTTGGAGCTTTGTCGAACCCTTGCGTACCCAACTGGGGAAGAGAAGAAGATTGCTAAGGACTCTTTGGCCCTTTGACTTGCAATAGGTGTTACGGGCAACTACTTGGCAAACTCTCATCAGGTGGAACCAATGAAGGCAACAACAACAATTGGCGTAGGGAAACCTATGAAGGTAACAACAACAATCGGCGTAAGGAAACCCATGAAGGCAACAACAATCGGCATAGGCGAACCCGGCTCGGATACCACTTTTTGGGCCCGTTCGGCCCCCTACCAGGCTCTGATCATGAAGGCAACAACAACAATCGGCGTAAGCGAACCCGGCTCGGATACCACTTTTTGGGCCCTTTTGGCCCCCAACCAGGCTCTGATACCATTGTTTGGCACTTTGGGCCCTCAAAAGGGACTTGAAAATGGACTGATACCTTTGTTTGGCATTTTGGGCCCTCAAAAAGGACTTGAAAATGGACTTATAACAGGTGTCACGGGCCTCTCTTAATCTAAAAGTTAACTTAAAG
This sequence comes from Piper betle, assembly GCA_033002965.1. NCBI lineage: Eukaryota > Viridiplantae > Streptophyta > Magnoliopsida > Piperales > Piperaceae > Piper > Piper betle. Next base: position 33,703 of record JAURVB010001361.1, on the reverse strand, counting down.
AATAAGGCTTTCCCATTAGCTAATATACAACTCACCAACATCATCAATGATCGATGTGGATAAACTCAATAAGAACAGGCACCCATTCATTGGCGTTTTGAGGGCCATCACTATTGGAGATCATTGCAGTCTTGCAGCTGCCGTGGAGCATTGCTGCCATCGCAATGCCATGCTGCTGTCCATCACTCACCCTGCCGACCGGCCAAGGAGAGGAGTTACAGTGCCGCCAGAGTCTCTCCTGGCTGCCTTGTTGACCGCCGATACCATGAAGTGGAAAACCTAGCCCTTTGCCGAGGTTCCTTTTGAGGGTATTCCTGGGAACAGATCCGGTGTATGTGGCTTAGCGGATTCAAGCACGTGCTACGAGCCACAGTGACGGGGTTTCAAATCCCTCCTATTACACCGTGGTTCAAATCCCTCCTGTTTGTTCCTATTTGCCACCTTGGTTGTCCTCTTGCCTTGCTGCCGTAGCTAATTGCTATGAAGATGGCGCTTGCCGCTGCTTTGAAGGATCATTGCCGATGAGGGGTGCAACCACGGCTAGGGTAGCACCATTGGAGTCAAGGCGCCACCGCCAAGGAGCTGCATTTAGCCGTCTCGCCGGAGGTCACCATTGCTGTTCGCCTCCGGGAGTAGTGCAACGAAATGCCTTTCTGCCACCGTGGAGTTGGGCCCTCCTCAAGACCTGCTGAGCCGTGTCTTGCCGCAGTCTATCCGTCACAGAATTGCTGGACCGGAGTGCTTCCATCCTCCTTGCCCACCTTACTGCCCATCACTGCACCGGCGCCATCCATAGCTTGGAGGGTCGCCACCATTGCTGTTTGGAGCCATTGTGGGAGTCTTGCATCCGGTTGCCGAGTTGCCGTGCCGATGCACGGTGGAGCATTACTGCAAAAAGAAGAAGTTGAAGCCGCAGCTTGACGGAGTTGACCAAGGAGATAGCCAGAGCCCGTCGCGAAACCCTTTACAAGAAGGAGAACAGCCACTGCCTTATCTCGCTGCGCGTTGGAGCAAGAGTTTTGTGGCTGTTTAGCAGGAGACCTACTGGCTTGGGCTGGTGTAGGAATGTCGCCGCCGAGAGTTGCCAAAGCTTGCCAAGGGGCCGTCGAAACTTGTCGTGTTCTGCTGGAGCCTTGCCGTACTTATTGTCGTGGTGTTTGCCTCACCGACTTGGATTCGGGAGCTTCACCTTGTGATATGATGGAGAGTCGTTTGATAAAAAATTGTAAGGACATAAGTTATTTGATAATATTAGTTAATAATTATTAAGTAAAAACGAATGAAAATGAGAAGTTGAGAAATTGTATAAAATGAAGGATATAGGTTATTTGGTAATAATAGTTAATGATTACTAAGTAAAAACAAATGATAATGAGAAATTGTATAAAATGGAGACTACTGTGTAATTGAAGATCAAACATATAAAATGAAAATTTTCTTCCCTACTTTACCTGTGATCTTTTTTTCATCCTCTTTCTCCCTATCTCCTTCTTCGATCTTAATCCCCCTTCTAGTTATTTCCTTCTCTACTCTTCCTCAATTCTTCTTCACTCTTCCGTTTATTCTCTCCTATCTTTCGCAATCTTAGTCTCTCTTCTTTACCCCTAAATTTAGTTATTCGGGTTAGAGTTTTACTTGTTTGAATTTTTGCCCAGTGAGGGCTCGTTTTGAGCGAGCTCAAATCAGACTAATTTTCAGATTATGAGTATAGTTTTCAGATCATGAGTATGGGGCCCGATGCAGATGATAACTTGAGATAGACTACATAAAAACATGAATTATCATTGTATACACAATGTATACAAATAATTTTTATGATTTAGTCACGATTGTAGGCCTAGATTTAAGCTCTTGCAGCGTTTAATATCTGTTTCGGATTTTTAGGGCATCTCCTTTTTCATGCATCATAAGGATTTCAGATCATCAGATTATACCCCTATGGGCCCAACTTGATTGAGTCGTAGGTTTTCATCTGATTGAGTTCAGGGTCCGAAGCCCATTTAGCCTTCTTACTTTAATTCCTTCCTATAGAGTCACTTTTAGGACTCGAGTCAATTATGACTTTGGACGGTGTCGATCCAAGCTTTTCGTCCATATACATATTGTATATACCCATAGGTGAGCCCAACTTTGCCACAAGTTGTTGGATGTTCTGATCGTGCCATGTGACAAGATCTGAGCCATCCACATCAGCCTTAGTTTCACTATGTCATTTCTCAGAGATTTTTCCACAATTTTAAGAGTTTAAACTCTAGTGCCGCAGCCACTTCGGCTCACCATCGGCGAATTTCAGCTTGCCCCGGCCATCAGACTTGCACTACCATGACCGCCTCGTGGTTAGCTATTGAGTTGTACCCCTCACCACCACCGATGCCGCCGGCAACAATGCTTTATAGCTGGTTTCCGCCTCTGTTGCCACCCGTTCAAGCCATTTTTTAGCGCCGACAAGCCACCTCTGGCCAATCCAACCACCCAGATAGGTTCATCTTGTCGAGGCCTTTATTTTGAGACCACCCATGATCATCGTCGTGGCCGCGATCGCTACTGGCGATGTTGTCGCACTAGTGGTGATTTTGCCCCTTTTTTCGGCTAACTAGTAGCCAGACTTCATTGATTGCCACCACCATCGCCTTCCTCATCGTGACCCCAACTAGTGGCTACCCTAGTCGCACCATTGTCAGCATTTTCCAACGACGAGTGCCGCTCACCCTGTAGGACCCGTATACCTGCGTTCGCATTATTTAACATATTTTTTATGTTATGATATTATTTATTTATTTATTTATTATTGTTTATTATATTTATTTTGATGCTTGTCATATATGATGAGTGCTTATGTGATGAGTTATTATTATTATTGATATATTTAATTATTAATATTAGTCGTATTCGTGTTTATTAAATTGTATATAATTAATTAAGTAATTAATTATCTATTTATTCGTTGCATGTATGTTATCATGTTTTTGCATTTAATTGTATATTTTGACTTGGATAATTGTGATGACTATGATATTATTATTATTCATGATTAATTAAAAATATAGTATATGCTATTATTATTTTATGATTAGACTATTTATTATTTTCATGTATTTATTATTTATCTATTTATTCATGAGTGTATGTATGCATTTATTTATTATTTGTTATTAGTCACTTTTTTATTATGTCTCGATTTGCATGCTATATGTTAAGTTGTAGGTTTATTTAATGGTCTTATTTATGAGGATGTACTGATGATGTGAGCATACACCACAAGCATACATTTTGTAGAAATGTCAGTATTTTACTTAGCAGTGGGCTTCGATGTAGGTTTCAGAGTCCAAGCTCGCCGTAGAGGAGACGTTACACTTGGAGATTGGACTATAAGTCCGTTAGGACTCTTCTCACTTTTTATTGCTATACTCTATTATTGATTTGATTTCTAGATCATAACACATGTTAAGTGGCAGTTTTATTGGATTCCACTTAACACGGGCCATTTAGACGTATTTTACTTCTGTGATTAATAACCCTCGAGTATGAGACCCCTCGTCAAAAATAAGATCCATCGCAAGTTGCATTCGGGCTTATTGTATATATCTCTTCTCAGGTCTATATATGATTTTCTCAAGTTTTTCAATGAGATGTGAGATGGGGAAAAACCGACAACCACGTCTTGAGGATGAGGCACAATCTCGCTGTGAACATGAGTAGGGCTAGCTTGTCTGGGAGAAGGAGGCGATGGAGTCATGTTCTCTATGCCTCAAGTTCTTACCATGATTACCCTTACTCACTGATCCAATCCTGAAAATACTGCCATACTACCCATTGGTAAGAAATTTGTAAATCAAAGACAACAAGGACAGAAATATAAATATATATCTGCCAGCTGGACTTGGAATAATTTTTGCACATACATCACATGTGAAAATATCTTCTAATTGAATCAACCGAGAGTTTGCTTTGATACAAAAAATGTAACACCCAAATCTGGTTCACACTCTAGAACCGAATTGGAATGTCACTGGTCCCGGTTAGGTAGGCTAACCCAAACCCAATCTTGCAAATCTACTCTCGGCGTCTTAAGATGGAAGATGCCAATGGCTATGCATGGATGAATGCACAAAAATAAACCTAACATGCTACTACATGGACGACATGTCAACCAATTCACATACCAAATAATTACGATAAAAATTTATAAAAAATCGTAAAATAAGACGGACTGAGTTTCCTCTAAAAGTGTAATTAAGGGCCACCCTATCAAATAAACATGTATAACTATATAAATAATTAATAAAGCATTCACACAATAAATTCATTCAACTGTATAATTCATTTATGTACTAAGTCTTGACTCAATTGCTGATTTACCTTCATCTGACCTAACTGGGTCTTGACCCACCTATGCATTCTATTCACATTTCTCATTAATTCTGGGCCTTGACTTACTTGTTGTACTTATTCAATGTCTAAACATATTTATTAACATGTCATTGATAGCAATCTTTCTACTGCAACATACATCATATTACCCCACATCATCATGTATTGCATTTCATTACATGATCCTCAAAATATTAAAAATGCTATCATCTGATAAGTGTGTATGCAAGAGACGTCACTACTCCTCCATCCAGGCAGGCTCATCCTACCCATGATCATCACCTATATCTATTATAAAAACATGTCAGTAATGAGTGTTACTGGTCCAAAAATATAACTAATATCAAACTAGTTATGAGAGTAAACTCTCATATGAAAGAAAACATTTATATACTTCTCGTGAACTCTCTGAAGGGCACCTACTTAGGAGCCATTGGGCTGCAGACCTAGTAGCATCCGTAACTGACTGCTCTACTGCTGCTGATGCCTCTCTTGGCATTTTCTCATTTCATTTTTTGGTCCCTCAGTACTACTAACATATCCTAAGCCCTCTCATTTTCTTCATAATTCTCCTGGCCTTGAGCACGAAGACCGAGTACTCTCAGGCAATTGCCTTTAGTACCTTTTGAACCACAAGTCTGGACATGTGATGTACTAAACAGTACCTATAAACTTCCACATTTCTCCGGTTTGAGGAAGTTGTCAGGATCCCTCGGGATTGGATCAGCCCGCTCACTAATCTAGAGCCCGCTTTGACTGGCACATGCACCCGCTCATGGTATGTACAAGTCAATTTTCCCATCTCTCCTCTCACTAAAAACTCAATAAAACTATATATAGATTTGAGAAGAGATTTATATAATAGGCCCGAAGGCAACTTGTGGTGGATCTTGTTTTCGAAAACATACTCGAGGGATCTCATCCATGATGGTTATTAATCCAGCAGATTGATCGATTAAATGACCTGGGTTAGGTGGGATCCAATAAAACGCCACTTAACTCGTCCTGCAAGTAATAAAATAATACACAAATAGAGTATCGAGTAAAATAAGAAATAAGTTCAAAACAAACCTAGTAGAAGCTTCGAGCGTGTCCTTGTGCTTAGGCGGTGAGCTCCTACTCTGTACTTACACATCAAGACTAAATACTGGCGCCTAGTATAATGCATGAATGCTACACTCCTCCATACAAGACAACATCTATTTACATGCATTTAAATTCAAACTCTAATTCATTATTATCATCTTTTAACATGCATTTAAATTTAAATAACCACCTATTTACAATCACACCAAAATCATAAAACAATCATATAAAATCAGATAAATTTCTATACCTAATCGTCAGTCATACGGTGACAGCGACAAGGTTGTGACCAGCTCGAATGAGGATCGTGGGGGAAAGGGAAGGAAGAAAAAGAAGGAAGAAAAAGAAGAAGGAAGTTGAGTGAGGTGGATGGTGGCGGCTGGATGGTGACAGTGTCGGAGGTGTGGAATAAATAGATGTCAGGGGGGAGAAATAAATGGTCTGTGAGAAAAACGAATGGTTGGTGAGAAAAATAAATGGTCAGTGAGAAAACGAATGGTTGTCTCGTAATTAAAACTTGACTTGACTTCAAAAAATAATAGTAACTTGTAATAATTTTAAAAAAAATCTAGAAAAATAGGGGGAAATACAATAAAACATAATACACATCATAACATTACAATGATATGCTTTAATGGTTGTCTCGTAATTAAAACTTGACACGACTCTAACTTTAGAAAAATAATATTAACTTGTAATAAGTTTTAAAAAATCTATAAAAATAGGAAAAATCCAATAAAACATAGTACACATTGATTCAACAAACTTGGACTGTTGCCTTATGAATAAATAAAGAAAATTTGGCGTACTCTCTTATATTCTGATAATCCATTGTGCTGTTGTCTTACTAAGGTTATCATTATATATTGGGCACACATGACTCTTATAGTTCATAACACAAGATTGGCCTCGGCTTGGTACACATGTTTTGAAATTGACCCGACTAAAAATAACGGCTGAACCGACCAGTTCAGACTATAAAACCCTGACTCGAATCACGGGTTTTACACGCCCACTCCATTCCTGAGGGATCCTGACAACTCCACCTTTGAGTTCCTCAAACTCGGAGAAGTATAAAGGTTTATAAGTACTAAATGCAACGTATGTCTAGACTTGTGGTTTCAAAAGGGTACTGAAGGCGCATGTTTGAGAGTACTTAGCCTCTGTACTCAGGGTTGGGAGTGATATGGAGAATGCAGGGGGTTGAAAGAGAAGAAAGTGATGTTCCAGCGCAAGGGATAGTTTTTAAAGTTGATGAAGCATGAGATGAGATAGAAAGGTGACACTGTTGTGTGAGGTTGATGGCTTTTATTTAATGCCCTTATGAGAGATTCTGTGAATGAGTATATAAATATTTTCACTTAACAGGAGGGTCAGCTCTCTTATGCCAGTGTAACTTTAGTTATTTCTGGACTAATAGCATTCGTTACTTACGTTTTTTATATTATATATGTATGTTTTGTGATTCTGAGTCGGCTTTGGTGAGAGGACAGATAAATATTATACACACTTAAGCTCAACATAGTTATTTTTTTTACATTTTTACTTATATATGATGTGTTTTTTATACATATTTAACAATGTCTTCTATTCTTTTGACACCAAACGGGTTACTTCAATCTATATTATTGATCGAGTCTTATAGACTAGTTGCTTTAGACATAACTCGATTCCATCAAGATATTTTTGATTCAGTTCTTAGGTAAACTAAAATTGGGGTGTCACATCCCCTAAGGTTGAATGCACTGCGTTGTCTAAGTGCCTTTGCGATGAGCACAAAAGTCACACATCTACTATTTTCACCATAGGGTGGCTAGGGACAACTTTGGGAACTACACCACAGGTCCCACAAGGGCTAGGATTGACAAAAAAGTTTCAAACCAATGCAATGTGCACGAGACATTCGAGGGTTATGGTCTTAATGTCTAACTACGACTTGATTCAACAAACAAAAAATATATGTCATGGTGACGTAGTGTCCAATCGGGTAGGCTAGACACTGGGGAGACTAGGGCCTTGGCTCGTGCACACCATACCATCCACATATAGTTGAGGCAAAAAAAGCTAGGAAAAGCAACACGATCCAGGTAAAAACCAAATTGACATAAAAACATCAGCCAAACGGCCCAAGTTTTATGGCACATATGGACTGAAGCACTCGAATCAAAAGGTTAAATATAAGCAAATAAAAAAACGTAAAATAACCTTTTAGTGGTAAAATAGGAAGTGAGGAGCCTTTTATTCAATTGGAGGATCAGAAGCTCCCACAAAAGACATCCTTTAAGTATCTTGGATCTATTGTTGAGGCAAAAGGTGATATTAATTTAGATGTACCCTCATCAAATTACCATTGAATGGTTGAAATGGATGGCCGCCTTAGGTGTACTTTGTGATAAGTGTATTCCGTTGAGCTTGAAAGGTAAATTTTATAAAACAACCGACTTCACTTTATGGAGTAGAATGTTGGGCTACTAAAAAGAGTCATATCAGTAAGTTGGGAGCGGCAGAGATGTGTATGTTAATATGGATATCTAGCAAAACTTTGATAGATAAAGCACCCAATGGTTGAATACAAGGGCAATTGGGAATAACGTCAATTGAAGATAAGATCCATGAACATCATTTGAAATGGTTCGAACATGTGCAACGAAGACCCCCATCTGCCATGGTGAAAAGATATAGGGTTGAATTTCGTAATGTGCAAAAAGAGGGGAAGAGGTAGACTGAGAAGGTCTTGGGTAGAAGCGATTTGTAATTATCTAAGCTTGGATCGTTCAAATGAGAATATAGTGTAAGATCGAGTGGAATGACATAATAGGACCCATGTTGCGGACTCCAACCTAGGATAAGGTTGAAGGAGGAGAAGAAGAAGAATGATTTAATTTTCTAACATTAGATATGAAAGAAAAGCCATATTCATTCATAATTTAGAAAGCATGAACCTTAAAATTAAAGATTAAAATAAAAGTATTAAAAATTATCCACTATTATAAACTTTAAACTTCAATTAAAATCTCCAGTAATTTAAAAATAAATAAAAGAGAGTCAAATTAATGGAAAGGATTGTTACTCTGATTTTGTTAATAGAGATCTTTTTCCTTAATGTGTATAACCTATAGTTTATGAGTTGATGTGTAATTTTTCAAATATGAAGACTATGGTTTCCAGCTGATGAGATGTGTGAGATGAATCGCACGCATATTTGGAGAGCATGAATTTTTTCTATATACTTCTAAGTTATTAAATTAAATAAAAAAGATCTGTTACTTTGATTTTGTCGATATAAATCTTGTAAATTGAAGAGTATAGTCTTCTTGAGAGGAAAACTCTACCTTTCCGGTAAGGAGATGAGATGTGTGAGAGAAACTATTAAACTTTTTATAAACATCTTATGTCTATATATTTTCTAATATTTCAAGTTTAACGTTGAAATTTGAATGGTTTTGTATACTTATGTAAATTAATTAAAAGCCACTTTAAGTAAGGATGATATAAAAGTCACATACATAAGTTTTGTATATTTATGTGGATTGATTAAAAGTCACTTTAAGTAAAAAGGATATAAAATTCATATGAGTTTAATATTGAGACCTTCAAACTAAATGGGACATATTTTATTAAGCAATAGTTGTTGTGTCATTTGCTTACTCTCATCGAAAGTTGTAAAAGTCGTTTTCCTATTATATATTAATTAAAATTAAAATAATAAGAATAGATTGATATACATGTGTATTAATTAAAATTAAAATAATAAAAATAAATCGATATAGATATGCTTTATCAAAAGCTGTAATAAATTGGAAGGAGAACACATTTTGGTATATAAAACTTATGCCGATTAATTAAGTCATCTTGAGTAAGGTGGGCCAACAACTAAATTAGACCCTTTTAATAACTAATAATAGTTTGCCATTTGTTTGACTCTCGAGTAGTAAAAGTGGTTCTGCTATCAAATATATTATTATTATATTATATTATACTATATTATATTATATGTGTGGGATTTATACATATATTTTTAAAGGAAAACATAATAATTTTAATTTATATTGAAAATATATAATTTTACTTTAACTTGGAATTTTTATTTATTTTAGTTATTTAAAAGAATATTAAACATATTTTGACTTTATTTAAGCAACTTTATTTTGTTTAATAAAGATTCTTACTTATTTTTAATAATTATTTATAAACACATGATAAATTTATTAAAAATTTTACCATTTTCTTTTACATGTGTGAGATAAGAATAAAACTTACCAAATATAAATAAATAATATGTACAACACATAGTTGAATATAAATTAAAATAGTAATATTGTTCAAATGAAGCATACATTTAACTTGAGGAAAACCATATCCTATCTCATTAATCTGAACCTTAGGGACCATGGCTGTACAGATTTTATACATGTGACTGTCCAACTTTTCATATTTTTAATTTCACTCATCATAATAAACTAGAAATAAGTATATCAGATTATAAACTCCATATTTTAATTAATTGATATTTAATTAAAAAAATAAAGATTTAATTAAAAAAATTAAATTAATTTTAATATTTGAATAAAAAATATAATAACATGTGGCGAATTTATAATACATGGACCTCACAGCATGAAGCTTTGTGAAACTCCTAAATCCTAAAAATTGGCAGCGAGAAGCATTGCGGAAGCTCCTCTGAGAAATTGGTAACAAGAAACATTGTGGATTCTCATTTAGAAACTGAGTGTTGTTGCTCTCATATATTAGATATATATTAATACACTGTAGGTAGATGATTTCTGCTATTATATATTAAGATAGATACATATATTAGGATAGATGAAGCGGAATAAATTATTGGGCTTTGCATGTTATTACTTCTATTGCCTTTCTTGTGTATTGCAGGTAACCCAGAACCTGTATCCACTTCCCATTGTTTGTTATCATTTCTTTTGCTAAAAAAGGAGGAACAAAAAAGGGTACTAGCAATGCTGAACAATATTATCAATGGTGCATTTAAGGCAAACATGAAGCAACGCCTCTCGCTTGCCTCAAACTCCACTCTCAAAAAAGGGTGCCATCATCCACTCCTACTGTTCCTACAGCAATGGTTGTGGCTGATCCCAGCACTTCCAACGCTAATTTTAAGATCAAGATTGATAAGCAAATTTTTGGGAGGGAAATTTTAAGTAAAAAAAACAGGTGAAACCCTCCCAATATAATATCTTGATTTTAATAATTATAATCTAAATAATGCATGACACATCCTATAAAAGCAACCTTTTTAAAGTGGGTAACCTTGTGTGAGGAGATGCATCCCATAAGAGTACTATGTTTTTAAAGATTGCATCTAATTAGAAGCAAAGGGGAGAAAAGATTCTCTTTAGAACAAATTTAGGGGGAAAAATTCTTTCCCTTTTATAGTTAGGTATTAAATACCGTATCACACAAGCCTATGATATTATTAGGGTTGCTAATTAAGTGAGCCAGCTCGTGAGCATTTAGCGTTCGGCTCGGCTTGACTCGACTCGAAACTCGGCATTTAAATGCTTGACTCAAACTCGACTCGAACTCAAATCTTACGAGCCGAGCTTGAGCAAGGTTGTGTTCGACTCGACTCGACTCGGTTGTAACTCAAACTCGACTTGAAGTTCGAGTCGAACTCAACTCGATAAAATAATATAATAATATAGTCTTTATATTATATTTTATTTATTTATTTATTTATTTATTTATTTATTTATATATATATAATATGAAATATAATAACAAAGAAGAAAGATAGTTGAGATGGTAAGTATTCACTTTGACCACTTCAAGGTTGTGGGTTCAAACCACATTGGCTTTATTTTTTTTTAAGTGAGGTACTTTTGACTTTTAATCGAGCTGGTTTCGAGCTCACGAACGAGCTCACAAAAATAAACAGTTTAAGTATATTCGAGCTCGAGTCGAGCTCGAACACATAAAAGATATTTGAGTCGAACTCGAGCATGTATGTCCAAAACTCGTTCGATCTCGAGTCGAGTTCGAACGAGTTTCGAACTATTCGAGCCGAGTTCGAACACATGTTGAGCTCGGCGCTCAATTAACACCCCTAGATATTATGATATTTTTACGGGATGTCTTCTCTCAAAAGAGACACAAGCTTATGATATTATGTGACATGAGCATAGTTTTAAATATTATCCCATACATCTCATCCTACTCGGTATTACCTTGTCCTCTATTCAAATATAGTATGTTTTAGGCCTTCGTATAATTTTAATATTTACCCGATTTTTTAAAAAGAAATTTTACAAGATCTTTTTTTGAAAAATAACACTATTGTAATTGGTATTTAACTAAATAATATGAACGAAGTATATTATTTATGTCTAATAAAATACATTCTTTATAATTTCAAATTAATTTTAGGTGAACCTACTTGATCTAAATATACCAATTACTTGCTACAACTCCGGTATTTAGAAAAAAACTCCTGTATTTAAAAGTATGGTTTATAATATTTTTGGTTAGATATTTTGGTTAGATTTGAGATTGTGTGATGATGGTCATGAGTGTTAAATAACTATTTTTGACTTCATATGCAGATAAGGCAATAAAAAATCTCAGCCGTTCAATTTTTTTCTTTTATAGCATCCAAGGATTATCACAAGCCCCGACAAACGGTGCAGTTGTGTTGTCAACCAATGGGTTTTAAATATTACCCTTCGAATCCCTTATATCTTTCTATATTACCCTTCGAATCCCTCTTGGTTTTAAATATTCATTTGCAACCAATGGGTTTCGCAGCTTCAGGTAATAAGACAAGATCCTAAACGTCATTAGTTTTCATGGACTTCATCTCTTCATTCATGGCAACAATCCACTTTTGAGAATTAGAACTCTTCATAACCTGATGAAAACTGATTGGATCATCATTAACCATTTCATTGTTATCCTCATGTTCTTGGAGAAAGATAATATAATCATCTGAAATTACTTTTCTCCTTTATCTTGTGGATCTCCTCAATGGCATTTGCTCTCGAGGTTGTTGAGTTTGTCCTTCAGGTATAACTTGAGTAGGGAGATTCTCGACAAAGTCTTGTAATTCTGGTACTGTTTCGTGAATTACATCAGAAATATGATCTTGATCCTGATTTTTATCAAGAATAATTATGGGAAGAGAATCAGATTCTTCTTCAAAGACAAAGTCTCTAACCTCATTTCCCCTTCCAAACCAACATCCTCAAAAACTGGGCATTTCTCGTCTCAAAGAATGACTTAATTGTGGGATCATAAAACTTATACCCTATTGACCGATCAGAGTACCCAACAAAATAACTGCTTATTGTTCTTGAGTCCAGTTTCCTTTCATTCGGCCTATAAGGCCTTGCTTCAGCTGGACAACCCCAAATGCGTAAATGCATTATACTGGGCCTTTTTCCGGTCCATAATTCATAAGGGGTCTTAACTGTTGCTTTTGTTGGTACTCTATTAAGAAGATATACTGCTGTCTTTAGTGCCTCACCCCAGAGTGAATCAGGCAAAGTAGTATGAGCAATCATACTTCTTACCATGTCCTTTAATGTTCGGTTTCATCTCTCAGCAACACCATTCATACTAGGAGTACCTGACATTGTGTATTACGGGACGATTCCACACTCTTCTAGAAATTTGGCAAATGGTCCTGGACGCTGTACACCTGATCCATCATATCTGCCATAGTATTCACCACCACGATCAGATCTGATAGCCTTAATAGTTCTGTCAAGTTGGTTCTCAACTTCAGCTTTATATGCCTTAAATACGTCCAATGCTTGAGACTTCTCATGAATGAGATAAAGGTAACCATAACGAGAATAATCGTCTATGAACGTAATAAAATATTGTTGACCATTCCAAGAAGCCGTAGGGAAGGGCCCACAAATGTCCGTATGTATTAGTTCTAAGACGTTTGAAGATCTATTGGCACCTAGTCTCCTTATATTTGTTTGTTTTCCCTTAATGCACCCAATACAGATTTGAAAATCTGCAAAATTAAGAGAATCAAGAATTCCATCTGACATAAGTCGTACAATTCTTTGTTTAGAAATGTGTCCTAAACGCTTATGCCATAGTAAAGCAGAATTCTCATTGGTTAATTTTCTTTTGTACCACATAGTTCCACATGCAAGGTTTCATTAAAAGATGCAATAGTATCAAGTAAATATAGATTATCATAAAAAGACAAGGACCCTGTACCCACAATATTTGAATTTAGAAAAAGACTAAACTTATTATTTCTAAATGAACAAGAGTAACCAGATTTGTCCAATATAGAAATAGAAACCAAATTTCGTCTAAAAGACGGTACTACATATGTCTCTTTCAAATCCAAATAAAATCCTGTCTCTAATAATAATCTAAAAATCCCTATTGCTTCAACTATAACTGATTTGCCATCACCCATATAGATGAATCTTTCAGCATCATTTCGCTTTCTGTAACTCAGGCAACCCTGCATTGACACACTTATGTGAGTAGTAGCACCTGAATCTAGCCACCAAGTGTGTATTGGTACTGAAACTAGATTAACCTCAGAACAAGCAAAATTAAGAAATGAACCTTTCTTTACATGCCAGACGTGATACTTAGTGCATTCCTTCTTCATATGTCCAGGTTTACCACAAAAGAAACAGCAAGAAACTTGATTTTCTTTCTTTTGTTGTTGTGTGTGAGACCCATTATCAGCATCCTTAGCCCTCTTTCTTTTCTTATTTTTATCCTTATAGGTACTAGCCAAGTGAGCACTCTCAACCTGTTCTTGTTTCAATCTTTCTTCTTCTTGCACACAATAAGAAATGAGCTCATTAAGAGTCCATTTATCCTTTTGACAGTTATAACTGACCTTGAATTGACCGAATTGTGCAGGAAGAGAAATTAAAACTAAATGCACGAGCAAATCTTTAGATAGCTCTAACTTTAGTGCTTTTAATTTTAAAGCAATGTTAGACATCTCTAAGATGTACTCCCTTATACTTGTTTTGCCTTTATACTTCATTGATGACTTTCAAGACATATCCCAACTAAATGTAAATATATGCTATAATAATTTGATTTATTATTATTATTTTTGTATTTTGATTGGTCAAATCTTTACTTTTAGTTGGAGGCCAATATTGAGCTCCCCTCTTATTAATAAGAGTAGCAGTAGATGCGACAAAGCTTAAAGCCCCTATACAAGTTAACAAAAATAGTTTCAATTGTTGCCGAACTTTTTCAGTAGTCATCTTATGTATTAAGACTATAATCTAAATGCACTTTAATTTTTGGCATAGTTTCTACTAATTAGTTCGAAACATTAATTACATATTCTTCTATATACTCTTCCACCCCTCTTTCTCTTCCTAATTATATCTACTGCTAAAATTTTTATAGATAGTATTTTTATATACTTTTATATTTTTGTCTATTTATAATAATTATGTTGTTATATGCTTATATTAACAGTAACATCGCAACAACGGGCAACGCAAAATAGATCAACCAACAATCATGAAACAATAATAAACAAATTAAACAAGCAAATAAATAAAAGAATCATAAATAGAAATAATAGGTGCATGAATAAATGTCAAGAAAATAATAAATATTAAACAAGAAATTAAACACTTATGAAAATAAATAAATAATTAAATAATGGATAGTAAATAAATGGACAAATAATAAATAAATAAATAAATAAACTCATGAATATATAAATGAATAATAAATACATAAAAATAAATAAAACACAATTCATGAATAAAAATATATAAATAATATTAAATAAATATGCCACTAAACAAGAGTAATTATTAGCGCATTCACGAGTAAGTAATAAATAAATAACTAAATAAATACATAATTAATTTAATAATTAAATACATAAATAAATAATAACAAAACAAATAAATAATTAATATCAATTAATTACGAATAATAAAGATATCATTATCAAATATATGAATATGTAATCAAACACAAATAAATAATAACATACATACGATCAAATTAACAATTAATTAATTAAATAAATAATAAATATGTATAAAAATAATAGTAACAAGTAAATATAACATCAATAATAATAAATAAACATATAAGCATGCATCACATATGACAAATATATAAATAACAAGAAATAAATAATAATAAATAAATAAAAATACTCATAATATCAAAATATGTCAAATAACATGAATATGTATCTAAACTAATATGGGAAATCTCAAAATACTATTAACAATAAAAAATGGACAAAAACAGGTTGAAAAATTACTTAAAAAAGGGTTGCCGAGTTAATTGGGCAAGTTGATTGAGTTGGGCCGAGCCAACTCTCTCAGTTGGGCTAAGTGGGTTGACTGGGTTGCAGACATGATCATGGGCAAATAGATGTAGGCAAAGTTGCTGGCGGGCTGGACACAAATGTGGGCAAATGGGGCCGCCGGTGCCCGTCACCGAAAAATGTAACAACAGCTGTGTTGGGTTGCCACAGGTTGGGATCAATGGGGGATGGCGAGGAAGGTGATGGCAATGGTGCCGATGGAGCCTGGCCAGTAGCTAGCTGAAAAATAGTTGAAAAGTGGAGGATTAGTCGTCGGTAAGGGGAGAATCATCAGTGATGATTGCGGCCAGGACGATGGTCGGGCCAATCTCAAAAGCTCCATCATGAGAGGAGGAAGCAATTTGGGTGGCCTCGCCAGAGGAGGTTGCTAGCACTGGAAAATGCCATAGAAAGTCAGCGCCAAAAATATTGTGAACTGAGTCTGGCAATAGGCAGGTAAAACCCTAACCCGAAATTGAGGTTTTGAAAAACTCTAAGTTATATAGAGTGGGAGGCATCCGTAGTTGGCATAAAGATATGGTGAGGAGCATTGGGCGTCTCTGAAGATACACAAGCTGATGATATTATGATATTATGATATTGGATGCCACCAAGGAAAACTTGAGCTTATGACATTATGGTACGAAGGTCTGTAGCATAATTTTAAACTTGCCAATATACCCCTACAATGCTTGGGATACAATAATCAATATAAATATATAAAAAAATATTAGACAATAACATTAATCTTTTTTTAATAGATGGTCACTGAGTTTTTAAAGTAGTATAAAAATGAAATAATAATATGAAAATATTATTGCATAATTAAATAAAAATAATTTAATAACAGAAATATATAAAAAATAAAGGACAACATTTCTTTTATACTTGATCAATAAGAAAAAGCTATATTAAAAAGATCAATATTTATAAAAAAATTGGCAGGAAATTTTCAGATAAGAAAAGTGTAACCTCTAGATATAACGTCTTAATTTAAAATAATTATAATTCAAGAAATATATCCTTTTAGAATAAAACTCATTCTTATCTAAAAAGGCATCATTGCACAGAAAACTTATGTCGTGGATTACCCTTTTAAGCTAGGAAGCTGGAGAAAAATGATCCCTTTAGAGCAAAGTGGGGAAAAAATTTCGTTATGTATTGTAATTAGATTCCGCATCACACATGCTTATGATATTGTCACATTTTTATTGGACGTTTCAGAGGCACAAGCTTATGATATTATGAGACATGGATTTAATGGATAGTTTTTAAAAACTTGTATCATACCACTTAGTCCTACTTGTCATTACCCAGTAATGGATTCAAATTTGGTTTGGTTTAGCCTTTCATAAAATTATAGTTAGAGGATTTTTTAATAAGAATTTTTACAAAATTTTATTTTTAAAAAATTTGTATATTTCAACTTGGTATTTAATCAAATAATTACAACAAAATATTTATTAATTTCACAGTGAAATATGCTCTTTGTAATTTAAGATTTTGGTTAACGCTGGCTCATATAGTTGACTTATTGCTACAATGCCGATATATCCAAGCGCTAATTAATGTACTATAAGTTATTTTTTAAAAATAGTTAAATAATTTGAAGGATTTATAATTTTTAATTAATAAATATGATTTTATTCCAACTGAGGATATTAGATACAAAATTAAATTTGAATTATCAAAATTTACTTACCTTAATTTTTACATTTGGCCCGTAAGATAGTCTAGCTTAAGTCTTATTTGTCCGAGTGGCCTTAAGCCTAGCGTATCTCATTAATTTGTAATGTTTTTGGTCAGACGACCGGTCAATAAGTGTCCTGCCTTCCAAGCCGGTAACAGATATCAGCCGTCCTTTAAAGCATCCGAGGGTTGCTAAAAGCCTTGACTTGCCGTTCACTTTCGGTGCATTCGTTATTTTAATTGCTCAAAAGCAATCAGGCCCCACGCTCACTCACCCAGAAATTCAAATGAAAAATATGCCGAGCAAGACGTAGAGTCCTCGTCACCTGCAACGAGTGACGTGAGCCTCCAGTTCTTCTCTTAAACTTATGCTTCTCTTCCTGATCAACGGAGGTTATCAGGCATTTCGCTGTTCTCCATCGCCAAAGGGAGTTTGGAGTAAGTTTTCTTTTTCACTTGATCAATAAGAATAAGTTATATTAAAAAAAAGATCAAGATTTATAAAAAAAAAAGTTGGCAGGGAAATTTTCAGATAAGAAAAAGGTGTAACCTCCAGATATAATGTCTTCATTTAAATAATTACAATTCAAGAAATGTATCATTTTAGAATAAAAGAGAAGAAAAGGGTGTAACCTCTATATATAATGTCTTCATTTAAATAATTACAATTCAAGAAATGATCCCTTCTTAAAAAAGGCACCATTTCAGAAGAAAACATATCTGGGAGGATTGCCCTTTTTAAGCTTAGAAGCTGAAGAAAAAATGATCCCTTTAGAGTAAATTGGGAAAAAAAATTTCATTCCTATCGTAATTAGGTATTGAATACCGGATCACACATGTTTATGATATCGTGATATTTTTATTAGACGTCTCCAAAGAGGCACAAGCTTATGATATTATGGGACCTGGACTTAATGCAAAGTTTTTAAAAGCTACATCATACCACTTAGTCCTACTTGCTATTACCCCGTACTCAATTCAAATTTCGTATGGTTTAGCCCTTGGTACAATTTTAGTTAGCTGATTTTTTAATAAGGATTTTTTACAAAATCTTATTTTTTGAAAATGATTATATATTTTAACCTATATTTAATCAAATAAGTATGACAAAACATTTTATTAATTTCTAGTGAAATATGCTCTTTTATAATTTAAGATTTTAGTTAATCGTTGATTAAATCTAATTGACTTATTTGCTATAATGTCAATATGTCCAAAGTGCAAGTTAATGTACCTAAATTATTTCTTCAAAAGTGATTAAATAATATGAAAATTTATAGTATATTTTTATTAATAAATATAATCTTATCCAAACCGTAGATGTGGGATTAAATTTAAGTTATTAAAATAGACTTATCTTAAAAAATTCCCTCGTCAAAATTTTTAAACTTGGCCAATAATTAATAATCTAGCTTACGTCATACTTGGCTGGTGGCCATAAGCCTGCCCTACCTCCTTAGAAAATATCATTAACCTTTAAACTACGACTTGTAACATGTAGGGGTGCTAATTGAGCGAGCGAGCCGAGCTGAACATGTGCTCGAACTCGGCTCGAATATACTTAAACTGTTTAATTTTCTGAACTCGTTCGCCAGCTCGTTCGTTAGCTCGAAACCAGCTCGATTAAAAGTTAAAAGTACCTCACTAAAAAAGTGAGGCCATTGTGGTTTGAACCCGCTAACCTTATACTAAAGTGTTTAATTTTCTGAGCTCGTTCGCCAGCTCGTTCGTTAGCTCGAAACCAGCTCGATTAAAAGTTAAAAGTACCTCACCTAAAAAAGTGAGGCCATTGTGGTTTGAACCCACAACCTTGAAGTCATCAAGGTGAACACTTACCATCTCAACTATCTTGCTTCTTTGTTATTATATTTCATATATATATATATATATAATATAATATAAAGACTATATTATTATATTATTTTGTCGAGTCGAGTTCGAGTCGAACTACGAGTCGAGTTCGAGGTCGAGTTCGAGTCGAGTTCGAGTTACAACCGAGTCGAGTCGAGTCGAACACGACCTTGCTCAAGCTCGGCTCGTAAGATTCGAGTTCGAGTCGAGTTCGAGTCGAGCATTTAAATATCGAGTTTCGAGTCGAGTCAAACCGAGCCGAACGCTAAATGCTCACGAGCTGGCTCGCTCAATTAGCAACCCTAGTAACATGTAGGGGTGCTAATTGAGCGAGCGAGCCGAGCTGAACATGTGCTCGAACTCGGCTCGAATAGTTCGAAACTCGTTCGAACTCGACTCGAGATCGAACGAGTTTTGGACATACATGCTCGAGTTCGACTCGAATACTTTTTATGTGTTCGAGCTCGACTCGAGCTCGAATATACTTAAACTGTTTAATTTTCTGAGCTCGTTCGCCAGCTCGTTCGTTAGCTCGAAACCAGCTCGATTAAAAGTTAAAAGTACCTCACTTTAAAAAAAAGTGAGGCCATTGTGGTTTGAACCCACAACCTTGAAGTCATCAAGGTGAACACTTACCATCTCAACTATCTTGCTTCTTTGTTATTATATTTCATATATATATATATATATATATATAATATAATATAAAGACTATATTATTATATTATTTTGTCGAGTCGAGTTCGAGTCGAACTACGAGTCGAGTTCGAGTCGAGTTCGAGTTACAACCGAGTCGAGTCGAGTCGAACACGACCTTGCTCAAGCTCGGCTCGTAAGATTCGAGTTCGAGTCGAGTTCGAGTCGAGCATTTAAATATCGAGTTTCGAGTCGAGTCAAACCGAGCCGAACGCTAAATGCTCACGAGCTGGCTCGCTCAATTAGCAACCCTAGTAACATGTTGGGTCAGACGACCGGTAAATAAGTCTCTTCGCTTGCCTAGCCAGATATCAGCCGTCCTTTTCTTATTTTCATTTAAAGCATCCGAGGGTTGCCAAAAGCCTTGACTTTCAGGTGCATTCGTCTTTTAATTGCTCTACATCAATAAGGCCCACACGCACTCACCCAGAAATAAAAATAAAAAATATACCGAGCAAGACTTGGAGTCATCATCACCTGGAACGAGTGATGTGAGCCTGCAGTTTCTTCCTCTGCAACTTACACTTCTCTTCCTGATCAACGAGTTATCAGGCATTTCGCTGTTCTCCATCGCCAAAGGGAGTTTGGAGTAAGTTTTCTTCTATTTTTTTCTGTTTTTTTAAAAAATTCCATTAATTACAACAAAAGCATTTGCAAGAACGTCTCTCTTCAACTAAATTCATTTGTTTTAATTCATAAATGCATCGTTCATATGCAGCCCTTGAGGGAGTTCGGAGGATTTTTTTAAAAAATGATTTCATAGCTATACGTAAAGAATCATCATCATTTATCACCGGTTCTTGCTTCCATATAAAACCTTGATCCATCGCCAAAATATTCTTTAACCTTTTCAATTAAGAGCTGATCTACTTCAATTATAGTGAAACAAGAACATCATTTGCAAATGATCCAAACATCTAACTTTCACCCATCATTCAATCATTTGATGTATCTTGTAAGTTTTCTTTAGAATAAATTATTGCGTTTGCATCTTCTTACTTTTGATTGCCTTCTTCCTCTTCAATGGGTGAGCATGGTTTAGTTAACTGACCAAACCCACTGAACTATGCTTATTTCGGTAGTTTAGTTTGGTGCTAGTTCTATTTGATTGTAGTCTGGTTGAAACAAAACATTAACCAAACTTAGTCGGTCAATTTTCCGTAGAAACAAATCAAACTAAATAAACAAATAAATAAAAAGAATCCTATTTGCATTACTTTTTCACTATTTTTTCTTCACGTGCCTTTATGCATTTTTAGTTATCATAATATATAACAAAAGTGTATAAAATTATTATTTTGGTTCAATTTATTGAAAGTATTTTATTTGTATATATATATATAAGAAATAAAAGTTTAATATATTATATATTGTGTACCAATTATACACTATTCCAAATTAGAATATTATTCATGATACCTTTCATGGTAAGTTTGTAATTAGTCCATGTATACTAATAATTCTATAGTTGATAAATAAAACTTAAGAATAATTAGAGCAAACACTATAGAATAAATACTATTAACGATAGAAAGTATTATTTATTATTTTGGTTAGTTCAGTTCAATAATGCACGAATCGGCCGATTCCGAGTAGAATCGGCCGATTCAAATCGGATAGGCAACGTGCCGATCCGATTTTGGGGCCGAATTGGTCGGCCTCGAATCGGCGTCCAACTCGGCCGATTTACCCCGATTCTAGCCGATTTAAATCCGATTCGGAATCGGGGTAAATCAGGAAGAATTGGTTTTTGGGTAAATGACTAAAATACCCTAGGTATGATATTTATTAAATTATTTAAGCATGGGTAAAATTGGAATTTTGATTTTAAAAACCTAAACTTACCCCGTCTCCCCCACTCCGCTGCCGCGCTTCTTCGCCTCCGATCTCAGCTCCGACCGGGCTTCCGACCTCGCCTCTGCCCTCGCAACCTCGCCTCCGACGGGTGGCTAGCCGACAGCGTTGTGGACGCGAACCTCACCGCCGACCAGGCGGGGCAAAGGTGCAAGAGGGGGACTGGGCGAGGGGCCGGAGGGGTGAGGCCAGGCGAGGTGAGGCCGGCGGGGAGGCCGGGCGGTGCGGGGAGGCGGGGCAGGGCACCGGCGCCGGCGGTGGGAGGAAAGAGCAAGGTTGGGGGTGTCATTCTCGTAATTAAAAGTTGACTCGACTCCAACTCGAGTAAAAAATAATAATTAATTATAAATAATTAAAAAATCTTAAAAAATATTTAAAAATATCATAAACTATAATACACACAATAATATCAAAATAACATCAATACCTAATTTTTATATATTTATATTATGAATTGTCAAATTATTATATATGACCGATTAAATTAATTTGGACCGATTCAACTGAACCGATTCCTGTCCGATTTAGACTGATTCTGGTTCCAATTCCAACTCCCTCGAAAACCAATTCCGATTCCGATTCCGATTCCGATTCCGATTTATGCAACCATGGTTCAGTTAGAGTTCGGTTAGAGTTTGGCTATTAATTGTAATTTGGTTTTCGTTTAGTTAACTAATCTACCTCAATTTGGTTAATTGGGTAAGTTGTTCCCTTGTTCATCCTATATATTCTAATATTAAACTCGTGCATTGGAGGTGACTCGTAACTTGTATCAACTTCCCCTTATCTATCATTGATTTCTTTTACAAAAAATAATAATAATAATAATTGCAATGCAAAGTTAACAAAAATATATTATTTTACTTTCACTTGGAAGCTTTATTAGTTTTTAGTTATTTAAAAGAATATTAAACATAATTTAACTTTATTTAAACAGCTTTATTTTGTTCAATAAAGATTCGTACTTATTTTTAATAATTATATATAAACACGATGATAAATTAATTAAAAACTTATAATTTTATTTTACATGCATAAGATAAGAATAAAACTTACCAAATATAAATAAATGATATCACACCATTTAGTTGAATATAAATTAAAATAATAATATTTTTCAAATGAAGTATACATTAAACTTGAGGGAAATCATATTTTATCCCATTACTCTGAATCTTCAAACTTGTCACGTATTTGATCCATTGTTGGTAGGAGATGGTAGAAAAGAAATCATATACCTATACAAAAAGGGAACCATGACTATACAATTCTTATACATGTGACTATCCAAATTTTCATATTTTTAATTTCACCCATCATAATAAACGAGAAATAAGTATATCGGGTTGTAACGTCCCTATTTTAATTAATCGATATTTAATTAGAAAATAAATATTTAATTCGAAACAAATATTTAATTAATTTCAACATTTGAATAAAAATGTTATAACATGTGACAAAATTATAATACATGGACCCCACAATAATCCGGCTTTTTCAAACGTGTAGAACCTAAAATGGAGAGATCAAAGGTAGAAAACTTTTCAACTTGAGTACATTAAGATTCTGAAGGAGAATTCTAAGCTTTAACCATCACTGCTTAAAGATCATAAATGCCATGAGAATTTCAAACATGAATACAAATAGAGATCACTAGAGTTGCAACATCAAAATGCATATATATGAATATCTACCCCTGCGTAAATCATCAATCTCTGGATGTCTTTGGTGGAAACAAATTAAGACAACATTATGAGATCATTCATCTTTTTGTTATTTTAATTGTCCAGACCCATTATTTGCAGAAGATCGTTCATCTGCAAACAAATGGAAAACGTAAACCTGGTAGAAAGTGTACATATTTATCTATGTATCTTATATATAAAAGCAAAGGGACAATGGGAGGATACCTGAGGGAGCAACCTAGATAAAATAGGTAATATTTGTTGCCGTTTGGGTCATAAGCGCCATACTCATCGGGAGGTTTTTATGCCTCTGTTGGCAAATGGTCTCTTCAACGTACTCATAGTATGCTGCACGCACTTATGCTTTCCAAGGTAAAAAATTTACTACCCAAATTTAGGGTTCGTTATGTTTTCTGTAATCTAACAATGATTATCACAACTATGCCATTTTATCACCAGTTCATAATTAACATCACAGACATCAGATTTAGCTGACAGAGCTCTTTTATTTGCAACTTTGCCACCTCTAATATTTCGTAATTTCTTAACATGCATTGCAATTTTACCAAAAAGGAAAATGGATATTAGACCTCTTGGGCCTCTTTCGGCCCTCGAAATATGCTCTGATACTACTCGTAGGCCTTTGGGCCCCCAAAAGGACTTGCAATAGGTGTTACGGGCCTCTCTTAATCCAAAAATTAACTTAAGGAATAAAGTTTTCTATTAGCCTATATACAACTCATAATATCATCCATGACCAATGTGGAATAAACCCAACAAGTCCCTTCACATATCGGGTGTCCCTCTTAATCCAAAAGTTAACTTAAGGAATAAGGGTTTTCCAAAGGAATAAAGGTTTCCCATTAGCTTATATACAACTCACCAATATCATCTACGACCGATGTGGATAAACCCAACAACTCCTCATGCCACTTCACATGTCGGGTATCCCCGAGCAACTCCCTTCAAAACTCATGAAGGAGACGTCCACAATCAATGTGGAACCCGGCTCGAATACCACTGTTGAAACCTTAAAAGGGACTTACAATAGGTGTCACAAGCCTCTCTTAATCTAAAAGTTAACTTAAAGAATAGGCTTTCCTATTAGCGTATATATAATTCACTAATATTATCCACGACCGATGTGGGACAAACCCAACAAGACCTACATGAATCATGTTTGAATACAAAAATAAGCCCGAAAAATTAATATGGGGCAAATTTATAATATATGGACCCACAATATGAAGCGTTGTGAAACAACTAAAAATTGGCGACGAGAAGCATTGCAGAAGCTCCTATGAGAAATGGGCAACAAGAGACATTGTGGATGCTCGTTTAAAAACTGAATGTGATTGCTTTCATATATTAGATATACATTAATACATGATAGGCAGATGATTTCTGCTATTATATATTAAGATAGATAGATATATTAGGATAGATGAAGCTGAATAAATTATTGGGCTTTGCATGTTATTACTTCTGATTGCCTTTCTTGTGAATTGCAGGTAACCCACAACCTGTATCCACTTCCCATTGTTTGTCATTACTTTCTTTTACCAAAAAAAGAAAAAAAAAGGGTACTAGCAATGCTGAACAATATTATCAATGGTGCATTTAAGGCAAACAAGAAGCAACGCCTCTCGCTTGCCTCAAACTCCACTGCCAACGCTGCTGGACAAGGGCCACCATCATCCACTCCTACTGTTCCTACAGCAATGGTTGTGGCTGATCCCAGCACTTCCAATGCGTCTGCTGCTGATCGTCTTCATCCTTATCAGCTGCCGGAAATGCCCGCAGACATGATTGGAGGTACAGCTCTTAATGGCATCTTGCCGTCAATATTCGAAGCTTCCATCCCTGAAGTTGTAGTCAACCTCTTCCACTTTTGGGGTTTCGACTCGGAGTTGATTCAAATAGAGGAAATGCTCATCAAGATCAATTTGGTTCATGACGATGGAGAACGGAAAATGTACATTAACAAGCTCGTTGAGAAGTGGGTGGACAATGTGAAAGAAACAGCCTACGAGATTGACGATGTTGTGGATAAGATGAATGTCGAGGTCCTACGCCTGCAAGTGGAGAGTGAACTTTGATCTGAGAAAGAGACGCTCGTTTAGACGGAAAATGCTCTTTGAGTTAAAAAAGCTTGTTGAAAAACTCGACGAGCTGGTTACAGAGGCAAGCGGCTATGGACTCAAATCGAGAAATGAGTACGAGACCCTTCCTCGATATTGGACCTGCAGATCTCAAACAAGTCATTCAGTGGATGTTACCGAGATATATGGACGAACAGATGACAAAAACAGGGTAATAAGTTACTTATTTGATCAAAATATGTCGAACAAGAGGAAATACTCTGTCATTGGCATTTTGGGTATGGGTGGCATTGGCAAAACCACATTGGCTCAGCTTGTCTTCCGTGACGAAAGAGTTGAGGAGGAGTTTGATTTGAGAAGCTGGGCATGTGTGTCTGATGTTTTTGATGGTATGAGTGTACTCAAGGACCTTTGCGCATTTGCCGCCAAGAAAACGTACGATAATAATATGAGCTTGGCAGCATTGCATGATGAAATTGAGAATTTGGTGAGAGGTAAAAGAATTTTATTTGTGTTGGATGATGTGTGGACTGATAGGGATGAGGATTGGGAGATCCTAAAAGCTCCCTTCTGCCAATGTGCAGAGGGAAGTGTTATTCTAGTTACCACTAGAAATCAAAGTGTTCTTAAAACAATGAGAAGTAGAGAGATTTATAAATTAGAATGTTTAGAGGAGGTCCATTGTTGGGATTTATTCAGGGATAGAGCATTTAGGCCGGGAACTATGAATGCGGAATTGGAAGAAATAGGAAGGAAACTTGTCCAAAAATGCAGGGGAGTTCCTCTAGCTGCTAAGGTACTGAGTTCCATCTTATGTGGAGTTGATGATGAGAGAAAGTGGATTAATATATTAGAGAGTAAGTTATGGGATTTACCAGTTGATAGGGATGGCATATTTCCAGCATTAAGAATCAGTTACCACTGCCTTCCCCCTCATTTAAAGTTGTGTTTCTTGCACCTGTCATTATTCCCCGCTGATTATGACCTTGAGAAAGATGAAATAGTCCAACTATGGATCGGGGAAGGCTTGGTTCATCCTAAACATGGGAGAGAACTGGAGGATGTTGGAATTGAATACTACGATGCACTGCAAGAAAGGTCTCTCATTGAAGCAAATCATAAATTGCATGACCTTGTGCACTCTATGGCTCGCAAGTTGTCGAAGAAGTTTTACTTGTCGAGCATAGATCTGTCGGCATCCAGTCAAGTCCATGCAGCTGCAAGGCATTTTGGGGTGTTTGATTTGCGAGGAAGCGCACCAGAGCTACTTTGCAAAGTTGTGAGTTTGCGCACATTTGTTCAATCTTCTTATGAAGGAGGTATTTCATGTTGGAATTATTTGAGGTTTGTAGAGTTGAAGGAAGAAACATCCTACACTTGTGCACACCTGCGCCGTCTTAAAATGAATGGGCGTATGGAGACTCTCCCTAATTCAATTTGTAGACTTCATAGTTTGCAAGCACTAGACTTAGCGTACGTAGGTGTGAAGAACCTTCCAGAAGAGATTGGAAATCTCATCAGTCTACGCCTCCTCAACCTTGAAAGAACTGAAATTTCACATTTGCCAAATTCTATATGCAATTTGCTTCATCTCCGAAAGATCAACTTGAGCAACTGCAGATCGGTTAAAAGAAATACCATACCAGATAGGCAAGCTGCAAAATTTAAGAAATCTCCTTCTTGGTTACACTTCAGTACGGCACCTTCCCGACTCAATTTGCAGCATTACAAGCTTGGAGATACTTGATCTGACGCTTTGTCTCGAGCTTCAAAGTTGGCCACAAGGATTGTCAAATTTGGTTAATATACGATATTTAGAGATGCGTGGCATGAGGGAGGAGGTGCGTATGTCTTTACCACCAAACATAGGAAGATTGGTGCGTCTCCGAGGTACATTGTGGTTTGGGGTGGGAAGGGAACCGGGGAGAGGGATAGGAGAGCTGCAACATCTTGACAACATTACTGGTCTACACTTGTTCAACATGGAGAACGTTGAAAACGTGGAAGAAGCAGAGATGGCTGCTTTGATAAACAAGAAATTTCTTGAAAGAATTGTCATTCAATTGGAGCTCACCAGAAAGGAACTGCGGGGATGAAGGTGGAGAATTGGAGTGGAAGGTGGTTGAAGAACTCAGGCCTTTCCCCTCCAACATTGAAATCCTTAGATTTCAAAGGCTATGGCGGTAAAAGACTCCCAAGCTGGATTCATACGCTTCATTTTTCCTCTTTGCGGCATCTTCGTATGTCAAACATGAATAGACTAACAACAGTAACCGCTCTCACGCTCAATTCCTTGGAGTATTTGGACATCAGTGAGTGCCCCGATTTGAGAGAAGTTGTCATGGTGGCTCCAAAGTTGAGGACGTTAAGTGTGGAAAGATGCCCGGAGATGATACGCTTGTCTATTCAAGCTTGCTCTGGAACCAACAACTCGGAGGATGCCTCAGATTTGACGCTTGATCCCTTTGCACCAAGTCGCATTGCCCCACCCACTCGAGCGCCTAATGATAAGGAGTTGTGAAAAGCTGGGACCTGATGAATATAGAGGATGGTTTGCCAGCGTTCCTTCCAAGGAAGATAAATCCAGCGGCGGCTCCGCCCAGAGATCAGAATTAGGTTCCAAAATGCCATCTCTACCTGGCTCTTTGGATTGATGCATTTTGGCGCCTCGATCCTCCGAATCACAGCCTGCAGGTCTGTCCTCTTGGGCTGCTCGGACCCTTCTGGGAACCACTCTCTTTACTGCATGTTTTGGGACTTACTAAATCTTTCCATGTGAATCTATGATATAAATATGTGGGCGTATTAAATCTGTATGCTCCCTTAGGAAGAACGAGTGTCCACCGTGACAATTAGTAAGCTCATCAAAGTTGATTGATTGGTATTTTGCATGTTTGGTGCCTGGTTTGCAGTTTTGGACAGCGTAGAAAACAATGTGTCCATGCTGCTTATACTGATTTTGAACTCTCAAAATTGGGCTAGAACTTTGGTAAAATCATTGTGTGCTGCAGCCCCGTTAACCGGCTATGCTGCAGCTTTTTTTCCGGCCGTTGGACCGCTAACTGACTGTGCTGCTGTTTTTTTCCTAGCGGGGGAATTAAATCCCGCAGGGGGTGAAAATATCAGTTTTAAACCCCCGACCTCACCTCCCTCCTCTCCCCGCCAACCCGCCGCTGCTCCGGCGACCCCCTTCCCTCCCCATCGCCACCACGCCCTCCTCAGCCGACCACCCTAGAAAGGCGTCGTCTTTCGTTCTGTTCCCCCGTGCGGATCGCATCGTGGTGGAAAAGATCGTAGCTTTTCCCCATGAAGCGACTGATGGAGTTGCGGCCGGTTAAGCGACGGGGGGCGCTGGGAGACGGTGGCTACGACGATGGTGGGGTCTCATCCGTATGGGGCGATGGAAGCGGCGAATGGTTGCGTCGCGTCTGGTAAGCACAGCTGCTTTTTGCTTCGCTGGTTTGTGTGTGTCGTTTGAAGAAGTTGATAGGCGTTTCGGCACACACTCTGTTGGGGTCTTCACCACGGTCAAGAACTAATTCCTTACCTTGTGAAGAAGCTCTAATTACTTGCAGTCTGGTTTTTAGTGGAGCGGGATTGAACTCTTGAATAGAAGAAAATTAGTTTTATTATCTAGCCCTTTCATTATGTCAAATGTATGAAGTTTGCCCACATTGTTAGATGCCCCCATCTCTTCCCATCATCTTTGCTATACCACCTTGTCACGATATAATCACTGTTCAAACTTGTTTTAGGTGAAGCTGGCTGACAAGAAAGCTACCCTGAAGAAATTGCAATGGGAATTAATGACGTCAGAGGGGTGAATCTGATAACATTCAGAAAGATCTTGATTATGCAGAACATGAAGTTGGGATTTTTTGGAAGCAATCGAGTCATTTGTTAAAGATTCAACTGATGTTGATCCGGTGAGGGAGAGCAATATAGATTATCTTGATCATCGTCCACCTATAGTAAGCTTGACGCTTTCCTTTTTGCTATCTTTAACTAGTAACATATATTTCAATGCCTTACTCATCAATTTTAAGATTTCGGCCATTTAAGTTTTGCACTAAATATAAATGGATGTCAAAGAAATATTTTGTATCTCACTCTAATGTCTAATGAGGAAAAAAATGCCAGGAGCAAGAGAAGCTTGTGGATGCCATTGAGTTGCAGAAAATGGAAAATGCGAGACAAATATACATCAAAGCAGTTGCCTATGCAAAACAAAATCCATTTGAAAAGACATTGGCACTGGCTGCTGAAGCGAGGCAACAGCTTTTTGGTGTTTTGGGAAAGATATGATAGCGCCAGCCTTCATGTAAGTATATCGAGGTCGATGTATTTTTCTGTTAGATGTGTTGTCTGAAATAATCTATTTTCATAAGATTCTGAGTTTACTTTTCAATTTTAATCCACTCTGAGGCCAGAAAAAGAAAAAAGCCTTAAGATGTAATGCGATATGCATGTGATCTGTCATTTTAGTGCCTTGATTTGCAGTAACACAAACCTTGGGAGACGTTCTTTAATTATGTTAATAGAAATGTATGGGAGATCCCAATTTAGTGACTGGGTTTGCTGTTAATGATTAAACTTGGGGCAATTCGGAGCTGCTGATTTAGTAATTGCATTGGAGTGAACAATGGAACTTCTTGTAAGGCACTTCAAATGATATTATTTGTCTATTTCTTGGATTTTTTGTCCACTTTTCCCTTGAGGCCTTTCAGTGAGAATCTTCTTGTAAGGCACTTCAAATGATATTATTTGTCTATTTCTTGAATTTTTTGTCCACTTTTCCCTTGAGGCCCTTCAGGAGATTGATGGTTGACCTTGGTGGCATGGATTTGCTTATCAATTTTAGCTCCCTCAATTCAGCTTTAGGGAAGATGGCAAGAATTCAACTTATATAGTTTTTTCATGACGCAAAATTTCAATTTAAGGTAGGTTTATGAAAAAAGAAATAGATTGATTTTTTTCTTTTGATCTTTGAATTGATTTTTTGGAGGGTTTTATGCATGGAATTTTTTGACCATGGGGATTTTGGTAGTTTCTTTCAATAATGCAGCAAAACCCAAATTGGCTTTACCTAAAATATAAGAAAAATTAGATTTACGCCACATCAATGGTAAGATTTGTCTAGCCTCACGTTTGAAATTAAGTTTCTTTCAATAAGTTGAAATGTTGTTCATGTTTTAATGAGTGTTTACTTATATAAGCTCGTTCAATGATAGTGTCGACGCCACTCATTCAATCTAAAGAAAGTTTTCGTTTAGAAAACATGGTTAAATTGTATGAAGCTTCAATTTCAAAGCAAAGATCTCGTTTTTGAATGCATAGAAATCTTGAATTTTATCGCCCCATATTCTACAATCGACGATCACTATTTTTCATGGAATAGAAGGATGTTTCCAATACCACGGGGAAACTTTTCATCTTCTATAGCACCCATTTATCCACCCGTTTATAAGTTTAAAGGGTGAAAAAAATGCTTTTTCCTCTTCTTCTCCTTCATCCCAAAAAAGAGTTTGTATGGATCCAATATGAAAATGACCCAAAACCCTGCAGCAGACTAAAAATTATTCTGCGGGAATGTAGGAAACAATTTAACCAAAAATTGTTCTGCGGGAATGTAGTAAACATTTTAACAGCGAATAAACATTCATGTTATGCACATTTGCGCTGAGTTGTCATTGAAGATACTTGTGATTGTAAAACCCATGATTTTCTTTCAAGAAGATGACAACATGAGTACAAGTTTTACAACGACGGAAATACTGAAATATGAGTCATATCAAGATGCCAAATTCAATCTTAGTTTGGACAAGAAGTCCAACAACACACGAGTTCATAAGTCTATCACGGAAAATAGCAGCTTACTCTAACCATTCGAAGACGATCACATATTGCAGCTCAAGGTCCTGTTAGGTATTCTCTACTTCATAGTTGATAAACCCATTTTTTCTTTAACTAGCTGCATACCTTGCATGATTGTATTGGCAGGTTGAGGTTTCTCTAATGTAGAATGAGGTTTTGTTTCTTTTTGTTCCGGATACTTTCCTCCCCTGATGCAAGTCCCATTTTCGATTTGAGCATCTCAACTTTCTCCTTGATTTGTTCAACCGGGGATAACTTTTCTTCTGATGCCTCCAACTTGGTCTCCACAGATGACAAGCTCTGCCCATCCTTTGATAATCCTATTTTTTCTTGAAGTTCCTCAATCTTCCCAGCAATTGGATTCAACGGAGACAAGTTTGGCGAATTCTCAACTGCCAAGCCTACATTTTCTTTAGGCTCCTTGTTAGTCTCTGAATTTTGATTCAACGGTGGCGACTTCTCTTTTGATAGGCCAACTTTTTCTTTGATCTCCTCAATTGTTTTTGTGATTTGATTTGATGATGGTGAATTCTCCTTCGGTAAGTCTGCTTTCTCCTTTGGCTCCTCAATTTTCTCAGCAATCTGATTCGATGATTGTGATTTTTCTCTGCTGGATGAGGCACAGGTTCCTTATCATTTCCAAGTCCAGCCTTTTCTAGATGCATTTTAAGCTTCTCCAGAAATTTTTGCCTAATGTCTGCTTTTGAAGTTCGAGCTTCCGCCGAGGGAATATAGACGAGGCTGCTTGCCAAAGATGTAGTCAAGCTGATCATGGCATCTCTCCTTGATAATGTAGCAGTCTGGAAGGGTTCCTCACTATAAAAATATGTAATTATTACACCTACTATTGTTCATTAAGTCTCGTCCCAATCTTCGCCTCTACAAATTCCATCTCCGTGGCCTCTCAAGCCTACTGTCACAGGCCCGTTCGTAAGGCCTAATTTTTCGCCTCCGAGTCCTGCCTGTGCGGCGTATTCCCTCCTGGGAACACTCAGCCTGATACTCAACACGCAATAGCGGGAGCCAAGGCCACAAACACTACACTCGTGTTCGGCCGCAATACGCACCACCGAGGTTGACCCCTGCACGTCCAGCAGATTCACCCGTTCGGTGTTGCCCTCAAACAGCAGCCCTTGATCGATCACCCGTGTCCGGCCACGCACCAGCACTTCGACAGCACTCCTGGCTATCGGCACGCCTTGCCGATAGGCTGTTCCAGGAGTCAAACAGCACCACCACTGCAGCACTGCCCGATCGCCCTACCAGCAACACGCCTGGTAGAGATCGTGCCTCTGTCCCTGTTCGTCTCAGCAACCACCGTCGCCTTGTAAACCTCGACCACGACCCGGTACTAAGGTTCCCTGCCTAAAACGTCAGACAACGAACACAACACAGATATACGGGAAACCCCAACCTTATATTAATCTGTCAATACAAGGAATTACAAGTACTCGACTCCTCTCTCAAGCACTCGCTCGGCTTGTGGACAGCCCCCACAGCCTCGCCCCCAATGTACCCAAAATACAAAGGAAGTCACACAAGGATTACCTGGCCCGAGTAACCCTCCCAGTTGCCAACACCAGCAACCTCACAACGTGCACCTTGGATTCAAGCAAGCGTCCGGAATTCCAGCACTACTCTCAGCGCCGGCTGCAGCACTCCCTCGCTTCTTCCTCTCCAGGTTGCTCACGTTGCACACCGATCGGCAAGTCTCACCACGAGAACAAGTACCCAATCGGCCCCTCTTCAGTCCGTCGAAGAGAAGTTCCTTCTCCACGTCTGGCCTAACCCTTATATACTCCACGAACTGCTGCTCCAAGATAACTCCGAATCTGCCAGCATCTTCAACTCCAGAGATCTGCAAGATCCACCGTGTTCAGCAACCTAGCCCATCTCCCGTCCAGGTTCGTCCAACGGCCTTCAAGTTTATCTCCAGCAGTTAGTTGCAGATAACTTCCTAAACGCCCAATCTGGATAACTGCATATCTTCACCAAGATGCTCCAACACGTCCAGGAAGCTTCCTCCTAACCGCCTTGGCTGCACCGCTGGTCCTCCCGTCGCGCCCGCCGGCTCGGCTCAGCACCGTCCGGACATGGCTCAACCTCCCGCAGCAACTCACTGACCAACTGCCAGCAATGGTTCACCAACATTGCCCTGAACCAGCACCACCGCTCGTGCATGC
>JAURVB010001360.1:0-35034 GCA_033002965.1 Piper betle | reverse complement strand
GATGGCATGAGATGGCAATCTCAGATAGTGGACCACGAAAATGGTCCATTCGAGAGGGAGAATATATTGTTGGCTGTCAAAACTTACTGGGCATCCCCTTCGTCAGGCCAAAGAATCTAGTCCCCCAATAGTTCAAGAAGTACCGGCTCATTTGACCATATTTTAAATTTGACAGCTTCTTTTCTTCAAATGATTTGTTCAAATGGTTGTCTCATTTTTTTAATTTTTTCTTATTTAGTTGTTGTTTCAATGATTTAAGTGTTTTTGTATCATTTACATATATTGGGCATCATCCCAGAAAAATTTACAGGTTGGGAAGGGGTGGCTTTTGTCAATTCAATTTGATGGGTAATAAATTTCTACGATTTAGTCTTTCATCATATATTTTTTTATAATGTTCGGAATCTTTTTTATTCTTCTACTCTTGACACCAAATAAATGATCCAAATGTTTCAAGATAAAAATAATGATAAAAAGTGATGCAATTTTTGGTGGTACCATCAATTGATTGTCAGGCTATGGAGTAATGTGTGAGACACACAGGTTCCAACGACTCTGCATTTTCATCAACCGAAATGTATGTGGTGGCTCTACAGGCCGCCTAACCTCTTTCAATAAGAGCGCTATCTGATGAAACAGGATGGCAAAAGTACTGTTTTTTTGGATACTTCTCTTTCTATTTCCAGCAATGTGACTCTCTGAAGTGAAAAAGTCAAATGTGTTCTTTTCTTCAGACCGACTTAAAGTTTACTGGCCGTTACGCTCAGTTCAAGCAATCTATTTACCATTTGACCTACATTTGTTAGATCTTTGAATAAGTTGTTGGTTTTGGTAGCACTGATTTTATGAAGGCATTATTTTAGCTTTCGGAAGAAGAAAAGCCACAAATGGCTGAGGATGAAAATAACTCCCCTTTTTGTCACTTTTTGTTCATTTCTGTTGATCTTCCATCAAGCAAGCTAAAAGTATTCAAAAGCAAAAAAATATTGTATCTGCATACCACCTAACTCAAAATGTTTCAACATAATTTGTTACAACTTTATGTTCCCATTCATTGCTTTGCGCATCTAAATCTAAATTATTGTGACTGACTACCTCAATACATGTAACAAATATTATCATTGTGCGTGAGACTTCCATTATTCGTTGTACGTACCTGGAAAACCTCCTTTTAGGTCCTTACCTATGACCTCAAAGAACAATTATCAGTCTTCTACGTGCATTCAATGTTTATCTATTGAGATAATAGCGGTACTGCACTTTGCCTCAGTGCACATAACAGGTCACATTGTGAATTAATTTGTGACACTTGCATATAACCTTGGAAAATACCTGTTTTACATTTTGCATAGCTCCCTGCACTCAGGTATAGTTAGTAACTCATCTAGGTGAATCATGCATAGTTCCAGCCGCACTGGTAGGTGAATCATGCAATGTTCGCCATTCTTCCATCGCAATCCCCTATAAATCTTTCTCCTAAGTTAGAGCCTCCCAATCCACCCGTTAAATATTAAATCAATCCAATATTTCTACAAACCCCATGGCCAGCTTCAAGACTGTCCTCTACCTAGGCCTCCTGGCGCTGTTCGCCGCCTCGTCGGCTGCCGAGGCCCAGACATCTCAGTCGTGCTCCAGCCAGCTGACCAACCTTGGGGTCTGTGCGCCCTTCGCGCTCCCCGGCGCTGCCCCGCCGAGTGCCGGCTGCTGCTCGGCCCTTAGCTCTGTGAACAATGACTGCCTTTGCAACACCCTCCGAATTGTGTCGCGTATGCCTGCTCTTTGTAGCGTTGGCCGAGTCAACTGCCGTTAGTTCCCTTTTATTCGATTCTGGTCACTTTACTATTTATCAAAGTAATAGCATCCACAGCCCTTGCATTGATGTAGTTTCACAGTCAATACTCAATGAGACATGCTTAGCTTTGGAAAAAAGTGAGAGGCATTTGCTTTGGGGTATAGAATATATACATTCGTAGCACGGCTATAGATTGATTAACACAACATCTACAATGAGCCAAATTTCCCAGTTATATATTATTGATGGTCAATGCCCTATTTTTTATAAAAAAAATGGCCTGACAAACCAATTACAAAGGCTTTCTTGCGGATGACTCTTTTCGGCCATATATTTTTAGAAAAGAAATGTCACTTAAAGCTTTTCTTTATATAGGGCTTTTGCAGTCACATTATCAACTCATGAGCTTCACTCGACATTTAAAATTTTCCTTACTGATTTTGTTTGTTTCTTCTTTTTTTCATGGTGTGGACGAGCCAGCTTCACCTTGATTGATTAATATGATGCCGGGAAGGTTGAAGAATAAACGGAGATCCACTAGCGCTGCAGCCTTTTACGCCTTTGTTTTTCTTGTTAATGAAGTTGAAGATCTTCTTTGCATTAGTGAAAATGATGCAAATTTTCCCAACAAAGGGGTGATGTACGTTGCTTCTGATCATAATAAATGTCTAGACACCATAGATCCCATTCGGTGTTTTATTTGGTGCCTACCCCATTAACATGAATATAGTCCCTTGAGTGATGCTTTAAGCTATGCTCACATGCAAAAGAAGAGTGTTTATTCAGGCCCCAAAGCTGACCTTTAACACATGAGAGACAAATCATATTTCAATTTGAGATTAAAGCCCGGAACACTTTGTTGGCCATCTTTACCTAGCGCGGTTAAACGCACGATTAAACTTAATTTCACTCGATACTCGTCCCGAAAAACTTGACTCGAAGCCTAACTTGATAATAAACGAACTGGGCCTTGGTTTGTACCTAATCAAGTCGGCTCAACTCGAAACTCGATACTTTATTTAAAGAATAAAATTATTTGATCATATTTAACTTAAATATATTTATACAAATATAACCAAATCATTAAATATCACTGCATGATAACAAATTTAAATAAAATTATAAATGATTAAGTTAGCTTTTATGCATAATTATGTCAAAGTTGAAATATTTTAATTATAATTTAACTTTTAGTATGAGTTATATGAAAAAAAGACATCAATAGATATAAATTAAGCTAGCTCGAATTTTATTTGAACTTAAATTGACTCGAGTATTTATTAGTTCGACTTGAACTTAAAATTAAACAAGCCAAATTTGAGTTGAGCAAAACTCGATTCGCCTCCCCTAATGAGCACCCCTACATATCTTTACCACTGTGCATGGGCTTGAATTGGGCATATGGTTTTATTGAATAATTGGGTTAATTAAATAATCAAGATTGAAAATATGGGTTGGGCCGGTTTAATTAGTATAGTTCCGTTGTTGCAAAGACTGTGTAATATATATATATATATATATATATTCGACTCGGTCTAAGAAGGATCGAACGTTGAATTATTATTATTATTATATTTTATTCTCTACCCGGTTAAATGAAATGTAGGTGTTGGGGTGTTTTCCCATACCCAAGCCATCATTTTCATTTTATTTTGAGAAGGGGGCGTCTTCCTCACCCTAGCCGTCATTCTCATCTTCTTATCATATTCCTTACCGGAGCCGGTTTTCTTCTTGCTTGGGTATTCTTCCTATCTCCATAATCTTTGTTTTCATGCATTTCATGATCGTCATACTAAATTCCTGCTGCTTCATCAATTCATGACCACCATGCAAATTTCTGTTGTTTCATCAATTCATGATCGCCTTGCTTTTGTTGTTGCTTCATCAACATCCTATGCTATGTAATTGGTTTGCTTAGTATAACTGAGTTGTAGTCTCTAGCATCTTATGATTTCTATGCATGGGGTTTGGATAGTGGGCAACCTTGTGGAGAATTCCATCGGTGCTTGTCAAGTTAAGCATCTATACCAGTTAGTCGGCCAAGGCTCACGCTGTGCAGGCTCATAGCGCTTGGCTTGAGGTTGTGGGTTGTCGTGCGGGGAGAAGGGGAGCTGTTCTCGATGGTGCTGCTGGCCGGACGGTGCTCACCTTGCATTCTCGGCGGTGCTATTGGCCAGGCGTTGTGTGCCTTGGTGTAGGACCCTTATACACCGCACTACATCAGGATTCCAGAAATGTGTTGTGTTATGCAGTACCCTTATACACCGCACTACATCAGGATTTAAAGGAGAATTAATCCAGTTCATATATATCTCAATACCACTCACTCTCTTATTTGTGAAATCCATAAAAGTGCACGTACTTATATAATAGGTTAAGGAAAGAGGCTTATATCATATATGTCTAGAGTTTCAGTTCGAAAACCAACAAGGGATCTCATCTTTGTAGTTTTATCAAACATGTGTAGAAACATGGCTAAATGGCCTGACATTGGAGGGATTTGATAAAACGCTGCATATGTCGTCCTACGTCTAAAACAAGATTAAACTCTATACCCAGGGAGTCAAGCAGAGAGGGAGAGTCCTACGGACATGTGGTCCAAGATCAAAGCGTATCAGGACATCTACAGCGAGCTCGGACTTCAAAACCTAGATCAGAACCCACCAATAAGTAAAATACTAACATCTTTATATGATATATGCTCGTGGTGTGTTCTTATATCATCAATACATCTTAATAAAGAAAACAATGCTAACAATCCTATAACTACACATGTGGCACAAAAAATGAGATATAATAATAATAATAATCAATAAATAAATAAATGCAAGCAAATACACTCATAGTTAATTAGATGAGTAATAAATACATAAACCTAAATAATACTCTAATCAAATAATAATAATATAATTATACTATATAAATATACGGGTAAACACAATTAAATATCAACATATACTCTGTGTTAGTAAACATATAAATAAATAATTCAATAAATAAATAAACAAACAAAGAAATAGTTAATCCTCATTGATCATGAATAATAATATCATAGTTATACAATTTAATAAACATAATAAGACTAATATTCGTTAGTAAATATAATATTAATAATAACAAATAATTATGTAAACATTCATCATATATAATAAACATATAAATAAAAATAAATAAATATTGAATAAATAAATAAATAAATAAAACAATAAATAGAGAAAATAATTATTAATCCAATTATGTTCAATCATGTGAATATGCATCACAAGTACCATAGAGGTTCTCAAATTATTGAAACTGGTGTAAGAATGAACGAAAACGGTTTAAAAATGAGCTGAATCAGATTGAACTGAGCTGAACAAGATCGAACCAAATGGGCTGAACCAACTCGGTCAAGGTTAACTAGAAAATAGGCTAGGTTGGCTTGGCGGACCTGAATTGGACGGGCAGACTGATGAACCAAGATGAGGCAGGAGGACGCACACGTGAACGCAGGCAGGCAAATGCGACGCTGGTAAACGGGCCGGTTAGGGTAGCGGCACTCTTTGTCACTAGAAAACGCTGATCGTGGCGCGGCTGGGGTGCTGGCTGGGATTGATGGCCCATAGCGGCGAGGATCATAATGGTGGTGGTGGTCGATGGAGTGTAACCGATGGCTGGCTGGAAATCAACGTGGAAGGAGGTATCGCTGCCAGGTGCAGCGACGTCGCTGGTGGTAGTCACGACCAAATTGATCATTGTGGGTGGTCTCAAAATGTAGATCTGAAAAAGAATGAAGCTTTTGGAGTAGTAGGCTTTGCCACAGGACCATCGCTGGCGCCAAAAAATAGCCCAATTAGTAGGGGCAAAAATTGACTGTAGCCTCCATGGTCGATGGCGACTGCTACTGCGCTGGTGGCGATCATCGGTATAGACTGATAGCCAGCCACAAGGTGGTCACAGTCACATTGATCCAGTGGTTGGGGGTGAGGAGAAAACTCTCAGGCAACAAGCCAAAGTGGTTGCAGTGCTAAAGGGTGTAAATTCGGAAATCGTGAAAAATTTCTAGAAATGTTTGGAATATAAATGGGACAAAATGAGGGTTGACATGGATGGCTCAGATCTTGACACGTGGCATGATCGGAACATCCGATAACTCATTGTCTAGTGGGACCCACCTATGGGGTATGTAATATACATATTAATGGAAAGCTTGGATCGAGACCGTTCAAATTCAAAACTGACTCGAGTCATAAAAGTGACTCTACAGACATAAATTGAGCTAGGAAGGCTAGTTGGGCTTCGAATGTAAAACCCGTGACTCGAGTCAGGGTTTTACGTTACTGAACCAATCGGTTAAACCGTTGGTTCGAGTCGAGTCAGTTTCATGAACTGCGTGCTGAGTCGAGGCTAGCCGTGAGTTATGAGCGGTGAGAGTCAGGTGTACCTGAATATATGATGATAACATCGAGAAGATAGTGAGATATAAGTTATCAGAATATATGAAAGTATGCAGTATTTTTTTTCTTTTTATAAGTTTGATCGTAGAAATAGTTTGGTCGAATAACGCGCTAGGACGTGTTGGATTATATTCGGGTGGGTTATTAGTTATAGAGCATGCCATTTGGATGTTGTTGTGTTTGTTTTATTTTATGGAATTTTTCCTATTTTTCTAGATATTTTTTAGAATTTATTACGAACTAGTTATTATTTTGACTCGAGTAGGAATCGAGTTAATACTTATTTACAAAACTGCCACTAGAGCATTTCTTCTCCCTCCCGACCCTTCTTCACCCAAACCCTCGCCGTTGTGTGCTGCCGCCGCCATTGCCGACGCCGCGCTACCACCGATCGACGCCGCTCTGCCTTGCCGTGCCGTCACAGTGCCGCCACGATCGACCCCGGCCACCGATCGCCTGCTGGCGCGCCGCCGCCATGCCAAGAAGTCGCCTCGGCCGTCGCCACTCCGAGCTGGATTCCACCGCCGTTCGGTTGCTGTTGCCACCGTTGTGACCACCAGTCTCACCCTCTCGCCGTCGTCGACGTTTCCCCATCATCCCGACCGCCGTCAAGGCCGGCCGCAGCCCCGATCGGACCACACCGCCGCCACCACCCATTGTCGACGCCGCCGCCGACAGCCATCGCCGCCCCGGCTACCATGTTTGACACCACCATTGGACCAAGCTCGTCAAGCTGGTGCCGATAGACCCCCTGATTGCCCTATCCCGAATCATCGCTGGAAAACTATCGGAATCCGCCGGAAAACTGTCGACACTCGCCGGAAACCGCCGGAATTGCTGGAAAATTAGATTCGTGGGAAATTTGCCGGATCATCCGCTGAATGCACCCGGTCCAATCTGATCGGACTTTGGACGCCGCTAGGTGCCGACCCGAGTTTCGAGCCACGAAACGGAAACCCTAGCCGTCGCCGATTTTCGACGACGCGAGGTATAATTTATTTTAACTTAATTATTTGAAAGTATTGATTATTAGAATTGCATGCTAGGATTGGTGAATTTTGTGTTATAATAATATATATAAATGTAGATTTGATTAAGGATAAAATATAAAATTTGTTTCATTGAGTGGTGTTAAAAATGGAGGCTAAGAAACTTATTAGGGTAACTAGGTAATGATCATGATCTAATGCAAACTAGCCTAAGTAGACTTGCTAGAATTGATATAGGCTGATGTGTGTTGATTGATGCGTGATTGTGTTGATCGTGGCATGCTATAGGATGTGTGATTCATCATGCGGTCGTTAGTTTTTAGCCTGATTGTGTAGGTACGGTGTAGGAGCTGCTGCCTAGGCGCGTGGACCCGTTTGGAGCTTCTACCAGGTCCGTTTAGGACTCGTTCTCTGTTTTACGCTACTCTATTGTGTATTTGATTTATTACATGTCAGGACGTGTTAAGTGGCATTTTATCGGATCCCACTTAACTCGGGCCATTTAGCCAACAATTTTCCGGATTAATAACCCTCGAGGATGAGATCCCTCGAGTTTGTTTTCGAACTTCAGATCCAGCTCACGTTGCCTTCGGGCCTATTGTATAAATCCCAACCCAGACCTATATATATGTATAGTTTTCGCATTTTTGTGAGAGATTGAATGAGGGAAATCCGACTACCGTGCTACGCGAGCGGGCACGTGTGTGTCGATAGTGGGCTCTGGAATGGTGTGCGGGCC
The DNA here is from genome assembly GCA_033002965.1 of Piper betle. Classification (NCBI taxonomy): domain Eukaryota; kingdom Viridiplantae; phylum Streptophyta; class Magnoliopsida; order Piperales; family Piperaceae; genus Piper; species Piper betle. The sequence goes on along the minus strand of JAURVB010001360.1, from coordinate 27,078 downwards.
GTTTCATTCCCGAGGGATCCTGACAACTCCACCTTTGAGTTCCTCAAACCCAGAGAAGTGTGGAGGTTCACGGGTACTGCATTGCAGCACATGTCTAGACTTGTGGTTTCAAAGGGTACTAAAGGCGACTGCCTGAGAGTACTCGGCCTTCGTGCTCAAGGCTGAGGAGTAACATGGAAGGTGCAGTAGGGTAGAAAGGAATGAGACTTTGATGCGAGAAGCGATTGAGAAATGCCCAAAGCATGAGAATGAGAAAGAAAAGGATGCTGTCGATACTAGAGGTGACGGCTTCCGTATGTGCCTTGATGAGAGTTCTTGAGGAAGTATATGGTTCTCATTCAACAAAAGAGTTTGCTCTCCTGTTGCATAGATATTGATATTAGTTATTTTTGGGCTGGTAACACTCGTTACTGACAATTTTTCTATGTATATGTAGGTGAGGAATACGAGCAACGAAAGCTGTCGGGACTGCGGAGGAGCAGCACGGAACCGCGCACACATGTACCTCTCAACCCTCACTCGACAGGACTTCACCCAACCCCTCGGTTCACCGCGCAGGGTTGCCGAACAACAGGTGTGTGAGCCTTGACCCTAAAGGCAGACGATGACTACCCCGGTAATCCCCCTCGGTGTTCCAAACTCCTCGGCCTGACTGCGGTAACCCCAAGGTGTCCCTTGCCCGACCAAGTTTCACTCCCCACCGAGATCACTCACACACTCAACTCTCTTTGTTGTTCTGATTTCTACACAAGGATCACATCTCCTTATATAGACCTTCCGGACTAGTGGGCACCACGTCCCCAGCTTGCATCCTCACCGTCCAATCCACGATCAACGGTCCTCATGCTCCAAGCCTTGTCATCACTTACCCCTGGATTCCAGCAGAAATTATCGGAAGCCTACCCTCGGGTGTGAGCGCAAAAGACTGATCGCATTCTTGGTTCGACCCAACACTGAACCCCACCTGGGTGTGGTGTGGACGCCTTATCGAACCAGCGACCCTAGTACTGAACCCTGGTCTGCCGGTGTTCCATAGCACCCATGGCGCGTGCACAATAACGCATGGCCCTGGTGCCTGGCTCGCCCTAGTCATGATGCCTGGTCGCTCGCATCCCACGCATCCGGAACCCACACTTCTACCCGCCACGCTCGGCCTGGTAGAATGTCCTAGCTGCTTCTGACCTTGCACGCGTCTGGAACCCGCACAACACTCGGTACCAGTAGCGCGCCTACTCGGCACTCCTTACCGACCAATTGTCCGCCACAGCCTGCTATCGGTACATCACGGTAGCTCGCCCGCACAGCAACTCGCGCCGATAGACCACATGCGCCAGTCAGACCTTGGACTTGCCCACATCACGGATAAATGCTCGGTAGGTTGTTCAACACTCGGATATCACCGGCCACCGCGACTTGGACGCGGGAATACTAGGGGACAACCGCCAAACCCTAGCTCTCTGACCGTCCCACGAGCTAAACCCCGTAACAGTTAGTATGGTCTGGTCTAATTGAAGTCCCTATCTGCGTTGCTCCCAAGTATGGGTGAAGTTGCCTCTCCAGACTAATCTGATCAATTGGCTCCTACATTGTAAGTTTCAAACAGTACCATGATGGCTACCTCATGTATTCACGACAATGGCTAAATCCTATATCTTGATGTTGAGGCCTAATTGTGTTAGATGAAGCACAAGGAAAACATATCTCTCAATGGATGCTCCCTAACTAAAGCCATCATCTGTGCCAAAAATTCTATTACGAGCCAAACATTTTTCTGGCTAGGCCAAACTCTAAATGATTTAATCTATGTCTCTTATCATTTGGTAACTCATCTAATTTGGGTAACCCTAACTTTGGGTCACATGTATGTTGTCACACTGATTGAACAATCTAACCACTGTAGTCACCCCATCTAGATATCATACTATCATGTTCTCTAACTATTTCTAGATACATCCATAAAATACTCACTAACATTGTCTAGTGATCCTTATAAGACTGTCACTAACATTGTCTTGCAATACACATATGACCCAATGATGTCAGGTCAAGGCGATGGTATACAAGATAGCTGGTGAAGTCAATCATGTACCATCACATCCATATAATTCTAGTGCACCTAACGTTACACTACCCTAATGATGTTAACATAGATATATTTTGTCCTTAATCTATGACCCAACTCTCATCCAAAATTATGATATGTGGTCTCTGTGCAATGGTAGGAACATCCTCAAATAGTTGTCCTCCTGGAGGGTGAGGTAACTACGTCCTCCTTACCTCCACTATAACTGCTACACTCGGTCGGTTGTAGTGCAATATATGGACAATGGTTGTGATCACGGACTGTAGTACTACGCATTCGGTCGGTGGTAATGCTTCATGGTTGAGTGGTTGGGCAACTTGCAACTGTGGTTGCGTATGACAGACAACGGTTGTGCCGCTTGGATGATGGTTGTCCAACTTGGAAAGCAGTTGTGCTACTCGGACAATGGTTGTACTATCCAGCATATTTATCTCCGTGTGTCTGTCTTCCAAAAAGTAGCTGCTATTATATCTGCAAAGACTTTGACATATATATATATATATATATATATATATATTCAACGCGGTCCACGAAGGGCCGAATGTTGAAGAATTATTATTATTCTCCACCTGATTAATTCTACTAGCTTAATATATTTTATTATTTACTCCGGTTAAATTAAATACGGGGTAGGGGTGTTTTCACATACCCTAGCCGTCATTTTTCTTTTTATAATTATAAAAGAGGATGTCATTTTCGGTGTAAAGTCTTCTTCCTTGCGTGGGTATCCTTCCTATCTCCCTCTCATTAATTTTCTTGGATGCATATTCTTTTAATTGATAATAAGCTCGATAAACTAGATAATTAAAGTATGAAATCAACAATAAACAACTAAAACTAAACTGGATACTAAAATTCTCCATGGCCGACGAGTGCAAGAATTTGGGCAAGGATGGACGACTGTAAAAAAGTTGCAAGGCATTCCCTCACGCCCTGATGACCTCTCTGGTTGCTGGTTTGAAGGGATGGCTTGCTGTGTCCCTTGTTTTCGAGTGGTGGCATGAATTACACCTCGTTATGGGCTGAAGTTGTAGGGGACAATGCTATGGGAATTCTAGACATCTATACCAGTTCGCCGGCCAAGGCTCACACCGTGCATGCTCACAGCGGCTTGGCCATGATGTAGGGTTGTCGTGCAGGGGAGAAGGGGAGCATTCCTAGTGGTGCTGCCGGCCAGACGGAGTTCACCTTGCCTTCCAGTCCCAACGTGCTGCTCGCAAGGAGTCACACCGCCTTGGTGCAGAACGATGTCGCCTTGGATAGGTGTTGTAAAGCATGGACTTTAGGCTTCCAATTGGATTGCTGGGGAAGGTTGCAGTTGATGGAGTCATGATATGGTTTTGGGTTGAAGAATAAGACGTCACAAACCGGCTTTTGGGTGCAAAGAAGAAGGTAGGGAGAAGAAGGGACGTTGGGGAAGAAGAAACATGACAGTTTTGTAAATATGGGTTGACTCGATACCGACTCGAGTTAAAAAATAATACTAACTTGCAATAAATCTTTAAAAAATAATCATTTTCATGGGTTATGGGTAAAGTTACTAAACTAATCAAGTATTGTACGAAAACCCACGAGTAATAAAAAAATACGGTAATGATAAACTGTTAATAATTAATCGGCATACTACATGGAATTAAATTAAATCGGAGGATTATAAGTAATTAATAAAATAAAGATTTTATCTTTACCATATTAAATTTCATATTAGGTAAATAAAGTTATGAATTTAATAATGAGTCAGTAAGGTAGAAAATGGGTTATTAAACTATAATCGTGTAAACATTACAAGCGATCGAACCTAAGTAGCATAATAAAAATAAATAATGTTCGAAAACTTTATTGAGTTGAATAATTTAAAATAATTGTATTAGTAATATCTTTGAATTTGGATAATATAAATTAATTTAATCGAATGACTTAAATTAATTAAATAACTATTAATAATGATAGCGACTAAAAATTATAATCGTAAACTAAATCGTCAAGATCATGGTTAAGTAATTATCATCGCAAAGAAAAATTAAATACTTGTTTATAATTTAATATTTTTTTTATCATTTGTTAAGTGTTAATTATGATTAGATAAGTAATTTAAAAGGTAAAGTAGGACTTAAATGATTATGCCACAAGAATAATTAATTATCTCACTAGTTTGTTGAGAATTTAATATTTAATATTTTTGATAGTTGCATGCATTCTACTCGAGATAAAATTAATAACTTACGTATAATTTTATGTTCTCATATAGATTAAGATTGTTAGTCGCGGTTGCAAGTTCACTTCTGAATTATCCAGGTCCATATAATTCCGAGAGGGTGTGTAAATAGCAAATATCGGCTGAGCCCATATTCGACCACCATGTGCAGAAATGCAATTGGGGTCAAGGAATTGACTCAGTCCGACTCGAGAGGCTACACCTTTAAAATTACTATGTGGGTGTCTTGGTCGAACTTGAGTATCCGACCACCATGTTGCTGGAACACGGCGGGGCTGACTCAATTCGGTGAGCGACACCCGCGAAGATGGATACCTACCCCTAGGCCGAAAGGGGTGACAAAGCACGCGGCGCAACTAGGCTCATTATGCACGCGTAATACCGAGAGGGTGAGTTAATGACAAATATCAGTAACTACAAGCCATGGGCCATGTAGGTGTGTGCGCATGCATGGGATGGTGGTGGCCACCCCTCTTACCATATAATGCACTCGGCATAGGCTCATAACCACTAAAAGATGTCTTGAAACAATTATAAGGATAATATTAACTTCTTTCATTTAAATATGTGGCTTAGTGGTTTTATCACTATCGCGGAATTACCTCCGCAAGTGAGCAGCTTTGTACTAAAGAATAGAAGTTTGGTTGGTGCTTCTTTTACCAACCTAGGTATGGTGAATTGATAATCAATTGGACTTTCTTTTATTTTTCATGTGTTAAAATGTGGATATGGGAAACGGTTCGAGACTATGGGACGGTTATTTTATATAGTCATATGCTATCAGAACATGATTTCTTTTTATGAGTTATAAGCTGCTAGACTTATTTGCTATATTATGAATCATGTTCTAGAATGTTAGTGTTATATCAATTATATTTTACCGGTAACACCCGGTCCGGTTCGGGCGGGTTGTTACAGAGTGGTATCCAGAGCACGGTTTCCCACTAGCTCACATTTTATGACTCAAGTAGCTTGTTGAAAGTCAAATAATTATCTTTTTTCCCCCTTTGTGTTGTGTTTTGGTTTAACAAATTCGTTTGCTAATAAACCTAAGTCATGGCTGAAAGAGAACATATTAATGAAGTATGATTGGAAAAAATTTTGATGTTTCAGGATGGCAGGCAGTCATAGATGAGACAAGCTGATCTATCTCCATCAAGGTTGAACACGAGAGAAATGTTATTGGCCCAGGTCATGACGGCCGCACATGGACTGGTCGGCAGGCTTCAGAGCATACAAGGTCTGACGGTTCGAGAATATCGTTCCAGCGGTTACTTGAGGAGTGGTAGGGAAGGAATGGAGCCTAAAGCTTCAGCCGGCCGGGTCCTAGGAATGCACCCCGGATAACGGGTGGTCCTAGAAGGTGCCCAAGGGCGGGCGAGGGTTGAGCTGATTCGGGCAGGTAAAGTGGTGGCCTATGCCTCTCGTCAATTGAAGAATAATGAGCAAAATTATGCAACCCATGACTTGGAACTGGCAGTAGTGGTTTTTGCACTGAAGATTTGGAGACACTACTTGTATGGAGCCCAGTTTAAAGTCTTCACTGACCACCAGAGTTTGAAGTATATCTTCACTACAGAATGACCTTAACCTTCGACAGAGGCGGTTGATAGACTATTTGAAGGACTATGACTTTCAAATCTTATACCATCCAGGGAAAGTGAATGTGGTAGGAGACGCGTTGCGTCAGAAGGGCAAGGTGGACAAAAGTCAGCAGCTAGCTAGACTTTGGGCCATGTCAGCAGAAGTGGTGGTTATCAACCCTGTGGAGCAACTAACTGGATTACTGGGAAATTTGGTTATTTCCAATGATTTAGTTGATCGTGTTAAGCTAGCACAAATGGGTGATGAGGAGCTGAATGAAATTTTGAACAATGACTTCGGACATTGTAGTTGATTCTAATAGTGTGATCAGATTTAGAAGAAGGTTGTGTGTACCTAAGGATGATGCATTGAGACAAAATATCTTGGAGGAGGCTCATTGCTCAATGTTCTTGATACACCACTTGAATGTATCAGGTTAAACTAAAATGTGTCAGGGTTTAATGTGAACCTACTGATGGATTGGAATGAAGAGGGATGTTGTGGATTTTGTCTCCAATTGTCAGACTTACCAACAGATCAATGCCAACATCAACTGTGAGATCCCTCAACTTAGTCCCACATCTAATACATACTGGGAGAAGATCCTGTTTATAAGTGGGATTGGACTATAGATCTTTAACTTTTGGGGTACCCATTTTAAAGAGATGACTTAGCCCATTACGTTGCTCTTTGGGCTGGGTCGTTACAAATGATATCAGAGCCAACCTGGTTCCGTGTTAGATGGTGGGCTAGATTAGGAACGTTGGCTAGGCTACCGGTCATGCGCCAGAAAGGTCGTGGGCTGGGGCTAGCAACGGGCTACGTATAGGCATTTCGGGGACGAAATTTCCAAAGGTGGGTGGATTGTGAGATCCCTCAACTTAGTCCCACATCTAATACCAACTGGGAGAAGATCCTGTTTATAAGTGGGAATGGACTATAGATCTTTAACTTTCGGGGTACCCATTTTAAAGAAATGACTTAGCCCATTACATTGCACTTTGGGCTGGGTCGTTACAAATGGTATCAGAGCCGACCTGGTTCTGTGTTAGACGGTGGGATGGACTAGGGACGTTGGCTAGGCTGCCGGTCACGGGCCAAAAAGGTCGTGGGCTGGGGTTAGCAACGGGCCAAGACTAGAAACGTTAGCTAGGCTGCCGGTCACAGGCCAGAATGGACGTGGGTTGGGGCTAGCAACGGGCCAAAAATAGGCATTTCAGGGACGAAATTTCCTAAGGTGGGTGGATTGTGAGATCCCTAAACTTAGTCCCATATCTAATACCTACTGGGAGAAGATCCTATTTATAAGTAGGAATGGACTATAGATCTTTAACTTCCGGGGTACCCATTTTAAAGAAATGACTTAGCCCATTACGTTGCACTTTGGGCTGGGTCGTTACATCAACTACCTGGAGGACTATTGCAACCTTTAGAAATGCCAACTTGGAAATGGGAGTGTGTCACATGTGATTTTATTACAATCTCCCAAGGACTTAGAAGAAGCATGAGTCCATATGGGTGGTTGTGGACCGACTAACTAAGGTAGCTCACTTCATCCCCACGAAATCAATGAGGACAGTGGAATATCTGGTAGGATTGTATGTTGACAATATTGTCAAGTTGCATGGGATTTCAAAGGAGATAGTCTCTGACCGAGATCCCCTATTCACCACACATTTTTGGGAAGCTTTCCCTAAAGCCATGGGGACTCAAATCAAACTGAGTACAACATATCATCCCCAAAGTGAGAGAACTATTTCAATTTTGGAAGATTTGTTAAGAGCTTGCATTCTTGACTGGGGAGGTGACTGGGAGAAACACTTAGCCTTGGCTGAATTTACCTACACTAACTCTTATCAAGCCAGTATAAGGATGGCACCATTTGAAGCCTTATATGGTAGGCCTTGCAAATCTCCATCATGCTGGTTGGAGTCTACTGAGGCAGTCATAGTCAGGCCAAAGATGGTGAGAGAAGCAACTGAAAAGGTGAAACTCATTCAACAAATGATTAAGACAGCTCAGGATCGATAGAAGAGTTATTGCTGATACTCGGAGGAGGGATCTAGAGTTCCTAGTTGGGGAGTTTGTGTACCTAAAGACATCTCCTACGAAGTGGGTGATCAGATTTAGAACATAAGGGAAGTTGTGAGATCCCTCAACTTAGTCCCACATCTAATACCTACTTGGAGAAGATCATGTTTATAAGTGGGAATGGACTATAGATTTTTAACTTGGGTTAACCGTTTTAAAGAAATGACTTAGGCCCATTACGTTGCACTTTGGGCTAGGTCGTTGTAGGTGGTACCTTGCATATATACTAGCATTACCACCAAGCCTAATCGGAGTACACAATGTTTTCCATATGTCAATGCTAAGGAAATATGTACGAGATGAAGATCATATAATCACAAATTTTGAAAACTTAGAGTTACAATAAAATTGCGAGGGGCATGATTACGCTCTCATTTTCTTCTCCTCTTCCTTACCGGAGCCAGAATCTTCCTTGCTTGGGTAACCTTCCTATCTTCCTCTTCTTAATTTTCATGCATTCATATGTCTTTTTAATTGATAATAAGCTTTATAATCATGAGAAATCAAGTCTAAAATAAAAAATAAACAACAAGAACTAAACTAAAAACTGGAATCCAGTCCATGGCCAAGTAGTCTGAAATTTTAGCAAGGTTGGTGACTGTAAAAATGTTTGCAAGGCATTCCTTCACAACCACGATGTCCTTTCTTGCTGCTTGTCAAAGGGAGGGCTTGCCATGTCCCTGGTTTCCAAGTGGTGGCGGAATTTCAGCTTGTTATGGGCAGAGTTGTAGGGAGCAGCACTGTGGAGGAATTCCATACATCTATTCCAGTTCACCAGCCGAGGCTCACACCGTGCATGCTCACCACACTTGGCCTTGACGTTGGGTTGTCGTCGAGGGAGAAGGGAAGAGTTTCCACTGGTGCGGCTGGCCAGGAGTCGCGCCTTGGTGCAGAACAGAGTGGGACGTGGACAGTTGCTAAAAGGCAAGAGCTTTAGGCTTCCAATTGGATTGCTAGTGTAAAACCCGTGACTCGAGTCAGGGTTTTACGTTGCCAAACTAGTCGGTTTGACTGTTGGTTCGAGTCAAGTCAGTTTCATGAACCACGTACTGAGTCGAGGCCAGCCGTGAGTTATGAGTGATGAGGGTCATGTATGCTCAAGTGTACGATGATAACACCTGAAAGATGATGAAAAATGGGTTATCAAGTATATGGAGGTGTGCAAAATTTTGATCGTAGAATAGTTTTAAGCCGAATAACGGATTAGGACGCGTTGGATTATATTCGGGTGGGTTATTAGTTATAGAGCATGCCATTTGGATGTTGTTGTGTTTGTTTTATTTTATGGGATTTTTCCATATTTTTCTAGATTTTTTAAAATTTATTACGAACTAGTTATTATTTTGACTCGAATAGGAATCGAGTCAATACTTAATTACGAAACTGCCATTGAGGGTATTTTTCTCCTTTCCAACACTTACCCTCCCAAAACCCCCGCCGCTGTGTGATGCCACCGTCACCGCCGCCACCGCCGCACTTCAACTGATCGACGCCGCTCCGCCTTTCCGCGCCGTCGCCGTGCCGCCCCGACCGACCCTGGCCACCGATCGCTTGCCGGTGTTCCACCGTGATGCCACAAAGCCGCCTCGGCCGTCGCCACTGTAGGCCGGATTCAGCCACTGTTCGGTCTCTGTCGCCGCGCTGTGACCACCAGTCCCATCCCCTTGGGAGCACGCCACCGCCGACAGCCATCGCTGCCCCGGCTACCCTGTTTGACACCACCATCGGACCATGCTCGTCGAGCTGGTGCCGATAGACCCCCTTGATGGTGTACACAATGTGTTTCATGTGTCAATGCTAAAGAAATATGTACGAGATGAGAATCACATTATCACAAATTTTGCAGATTTAGAGCTGCAATCGGATTTAACCTACGAGGAAAAACCGATTCGCATCTTGGCAAGGGAAACAAAGACACTCCGTAACAAGGAGATCCCTTTGGTAAAGGTATTATGGAGAAATCAGGGATCAGAAGAAGCTACATGGGAGACTGAACAGGAAATGGCCAGAAAATATCCTAGCCTGTTTGTAGCATAAGTCCGTGTAATTGTTGTAACATGAACTTATACCGGAGATGTACTTAGTCATGAACATCCTATTTATGCTATGATATTTCGGGGACGAAATAATTCTAAGTTGGGGAGATTGTGAAGACCCAGAAAAAAATAAAAAATAAAAATAATATATATATATATATAAATAATAATAATAATAACGTTCGACGCGGGGAATCGAACGTGGGAAAAAATTTCGTTAGCTGGTTAGGTATGAATTACCCGGTTAATTGAGAAGTAATTTCTAACCGGACGATTCTACTTGAATCGGTCAAGTCGACCACATTATTTATCCATTTAACCATTTAAGTGAATCATACCATGTACCCGTTTAAGAGGTTAAGTGAAATGGTTAAGTGAACTATATTGATTACCCAATTACCCGATTAAAGGAATTGCGGTGAAAGGGTGTTTCCACAAACCCTAGCCGTCATTTCATTCTTTGTAAAAGGAGAAGGGGAGGGCGTCTTCTACATCTTTCTCCTCCTTGGACAGATGCTGGCTTTCCTCCTTCGCTCGGGTAATTCCTTTTCCTTTCTTTTTCTTTTGTTGCATGCATACACATGTTGCATAAATCATAAACATGTTAAACATAAGAATCAAATGAGAAATCAACAAGGGAAGAAGAAAACCAGGAGGACGTCCTGCTGTTTTAGCAGCAGCAACAACACCATCCTCCATCCTTGTGAGTAGGGTTGACGTGCTGGAAGTAGGGAGTGTTCCCAGCGGTGCTGCTGGCCGGACGGAGTCGCCTTGGGTGGCCGAGTCAGACCGGCGGGGAGAGATGTAAATCAGGAAGTGTAGGGAGACCAGGTTGGTGTTGATTGGGTGGTGTTGCTGGCCAGACGTGGATCCGCCATGGAAAGGGCAGACTGGTCGTCACTTGGGGTGGTGCTGGTCGTCACCTTGATGGGGCAGGACATGGTCGCCATGGCTGCTGGTCGGCCACCATGAATGGTGAAATTAAGGTCCCCATGTAGGGTGTAGTCCGAGTTCCATGAGACAGCAGCGGATAAAGGTTGGATCTTTGGTGTTTTCCAATCAGATTAGTGGGGTAGATAGAAGATGGGGTCTGAGATTGGGTGGAAGGAAAAGAAGACGGGCTGGTCGGGTGCTGTTTATGTGGCTGACTAGAATAGTCGCCATGGGTCTGGTCGGGGTTGCTGTTTGGGTGGCCAGGATGGGGTCACCAAGGACTGGTTGAGGGTTGCCATGTGGTGGCCAATTTGGTGACGCCATAGCAGCAAATGGAGGCCGCCACATTACTGGTTGGTCGCCATGCATGGTGAAAATACCGGCTTTTGCTGGTTGATTACAATAAAGCTGGGAGCTTTGGGGTCGTTAAATAAATTGTTAAAGTGGGATGGCAACCAGGTCAATATAGGAGAACTCGATGCGGTTGAGTTAGAATATAAGGTAAATACAAAAGACTAAAGTATGGGATATGTTAATAATTGAATTATCAATTAGATAATGGGGATTTGGATGGGGATAATTAATAATTAATTATCATTAGAATTACTGAAAATTTAATAAGAAATAAAGACTAACATGAACTAATTACATCATTTAAAATTGATAGTATATTAGTCATGTAGTTGCATGTAGGTTCATGCAAAATAAAATTATACTAATGTATAATTTTATGCCCTTATTCAGATTAGGGTTAACGGTTCATAGTCAGACGAAATCACAAGTCAGGTACGTATAATAGGTAGAACATCATACTTTCCTTGTTGGTAGCCTAGGTCGGCCTGAGCCCAGATTCGACCACCATGCACCGAGTGCAACCGGGGTCAAAGAATTGACTCAGTCCGACACTGGGTCGTATTATGTGCGTAAATTGTGTAATGCATCGACATTGTTTTGGAGTAGTGATAGCCGCCCCATAAAAAGGCTACGGCCGGGGTGAGTGAGGCACAGCGATTCCTCCATCGCACTGGAGTGCAGTGATAGCCTCCCCATAAAAGCTACGGCCGGGTGCAAGACTGGCACGAGTGCAGTGATGCCCCAAAAGGCTACGGTGTGGGCACTGGCACAGGTGGCAGTGAGCTTCCCCACAACGGGCATACATCACCGAGTGCAGTGATAGCCGCCCCATAAAAAGGCTACGGCCGGGGTGTGTGAGGCACTGGCACTAGAGTTGGCAGTGAGAGCTTCCCCACAAACGGGGCATAGCAATCACCTGAGTGCAGTGATAGCCTCCCCATAAAAAGGCTACGGCCGGGGTGTGCAAGGCACTGGCACCGGAGTGCAGTGATAGCCTCCCCATAAAAAGGCTACGGCCGGGGTGTGCGAGGCACTGGCACTAAAATTGGTAGTGAGAGCTTCCCCACAAACGGGGCGCAGCAATCACCTGAGTGCAGTGATAGCTACCCCACAAAAAGGCTACGGCCGGGGTGTGTGAGGCACTGGCACTGGAGACGGTAGTGGTAGCCTCCCCACAAAAGGGCTACGGCCGGGGTGTGCGGATCACAGCGGATACCTCCTCCGCATTGTTTTGGAGTACAGCGGAATCGCTCCACCGCATATTAAAATAAACTTAAGGAAATAGTGGAATGTACTTGTTTTGTTTTATCTATTATACTACTTAGTGTTGTAATCACTAACGCGGAATTGCCTCCGCAGGTGTGCAGATACGAGATTAGGTGATTGACAACCAGAGCATGGAGCAAAATAAATATGAGGACTCCTTTCTTTTTTACTATTTGAGAAATAAGTGTGGCTACTGGGAAACGGTCCAAGACTGTGGGATCTTTATATATGTTTTTGTTTACAAAAATGTTAGACATATTTGCTTAAATTTTGAGTAACACCTTGCCAGCTAGGCCCACAATGTTGTGACAAATGGCGGGTCGTTACAAATTAGGGTAACTAGGTAACGATCATGATCTAATGCAAACTAGCCTAAGTAGACTTGCTAGAATTGATATAGCAACATGAGTGATTGTGTTGATTGTGCATGCATGCTATAGGATGTGTGATTCATCAAGGGGGGGTTAGTTTTTAGCTTGATTGTGTAGGTACGGTGTAGGAACTTGCCGCCTAGGCGCGTGGACCCGTTTGGAGCTTCTACCAGGTCCCACTTAACCTGGCCATTTAACCCATAGCTTTTTTGGATTAATAACCCTTGAGGATGAGATCCTTCGAATTTGTTTTCGAACTTTAGATCTAGCTCATGTTGCCTTCCGGCCTATTGTATAAATCCCGACCCAGACCTATACATATATGTATAGTTTGCGGGCACGTGTGAGTCGATAGTGGGGCTCTGGAATGGTGTACGAGCCGTTTCATACCCGTTCGGGATCCCGACAACTCCACCTTTGAGTTCCTCAAACCAAGAGAAGTGTGGAGGTTCACGGGTACTGCATTGCAGCGCATGTCTAGACTTGTGGTTTCAAAGGGCAGTAAAGGCCACTGCCTGAGAGTGCTCGGCCTTCATACTCAAGGCCAGGAATAATATGGAAGGTGCAGAGGTCGGAAAGGAATGAGATTTGATGTGAGAAACGATAGAGAAATGGCTTAAGGTATGAGAATGAGAAGAAAGGGGACGTTGTCGACCCGAGGGTGACGACTCCCGTATGTGCCCTGATAAGAGTTCTTGAGGAAGTATAATCATTTTCATTCAACAAGAGAGTTTGTTCTCCTGTGCCAGATTGATATTAGTTATTTTCCGGGCCATAACACTCGTTATTGGCGGTTTTTCATATATATGTAGGTGAGAAATGCAAGGGATGAAAGCTGTTGGGATCTACGGAGGAGTAGCACAGACCGCGCATGTAATGTATAATGATGGTGTGTTATTCCTATGTGAATGACAATTATAATGTTTTTGTCTTGATGAATTGCTTGTTATGAAATGAACGGATAGATGTGAATGATCAGGGAGCCTTGAGTTCAGCCTCAGCTTAGATGAAAACAAATGAGATAATAATGGAATGCCGCGGTAGATTGTTATGTTTTGTCAAATTTTTGATAAAATAATTATATACCCTTGTTGTGGACAGGTTGGCATGTAGCAGTATATTTTCTTTGGTTTCTCATTTATTGTTTTGTCTTGTTTTGCTTGTAAATCGTTCCCATTCGTTCCCAATCTTTTGGCATGTAGGACTGTGTTAGAACCCAATCGTTCCCATTCATGCATTTCATATTTGCATTCTATCTTGAGACGCCGAGGGCAGATCCGGGTCGGCATAACTGAACCTAGTAGATTAGCAAACGGTTCGGTCGACAGTGACATTTCCGGGTTGGTTCTTGGGTGAGCCGAAACGGGGTGTTTCAATAGTGGTATCAGAGCCAACTCTTGGCATATATTCTCTGATACCAATAATGGTATCAAAGCTAACCTTTGGTCGATTAGGATGGTAGATGTATTACAGGTTACATGTGTGCCAAAGCTGCTCCGAGCTGTTCCGACAGGTATTTTTCTGTTTTAATGTTTTTGATTGTAGATTTCCTTACAAATCGGTAGTGTGACAGGCGAGTAGACTAGAGCAGGAACTACTAGTAGGATGGTCACACAGACCCGTCGGACACAGATCAGGAGTCCATCTCTTCCCATGCCATGGCAAGATAGTCCCGACCATGGTCACGCTTCCAGTCGACCTAGGGCCACCATTCTATCAACAGAGACGAGTGTACCGATATCAGCTAGTTGTCATACGGAGAGCCATCGCCGAGACAGTCGACGTGACAGTCACCGCAGTGGGAGTAGTCAACAGGAAAGGGATGCTACGATAGCAATACTGTAACGACCCGGCCATTTGTCACAACATTGTGGGCCTAGCTGGCCAGGTGTTAATCACAATTAAGCAAATATGTCTAACATTTTTTTTAACAAAAACATATATAAAGATCCCACAGTCTTAGACCGTTTCCCAGTAGCCACACTTATTTCTCAAATAAATAATAAAAGGAGTCCTCATATTTATTTTGCTCCATGCCCTGGTTGTCAATCACCTACTTTCGTATCTGCACACCTGCGGAGGCAATTCCGCGTTAGTGATTACAACACTAAGTAGTATAATAGATAAAACAAATCAAGTACATTCCACTATTTCCTTATGTTTATTTTAATATGCGGTGGAGCGATTCCGCTATACTCCAAAACAATGTGGAGGAGGTATCTGCTGTGATCCGCACACCCCGGCCGTAGCCCTTTTGTGGGGAGGCTACCACTACCGTCTCCAGTGCCAGTGCCTCGCACACCCCGGCCGTAGCCTTTTTGTGGGGAAGCTATCACTACACTCAGGTGATTGCTACGCCCCGTTTGTAGGAAAGCTCTCACTACCAATTGTAGTGGCAGTGCCTCGCACACCCCAGCCGTAGCCTTTTTATGGGGAGGCTATCACTGCACTCAGGTGAATGCTACGCCCCGTTTGTGGGAAGCTCTCACTGCCAACTCTAGTGCCAGTGCCTCACACACCCTGGCCGTAGCCTTTTTATGGGGAGGCTATCACTGCACTCAGGTGAATGCTATGCCCCGTTTGTGGGGAAGCTCTCATTGCCAACTCTAGAGCCAATGCCTCACACACCCCGGCCGTAGCCTTTTATGGGGAGGCTATCACTGCACTCCAGTGCGATGGAGGAATCGCTGTGCCTCGCTCACCCCGGCCGTAGCCTTTTTGTGGGGCGGCTATCACTACTCCAAAACAATGTCGATGCATTACACAATTTACGCACATAATACGACCCCGTGTCGGACTGAGTCAATTCTTTGACCCCGGTTGCACTCGGTGCATGGTGGTCGAATCTGGGCTCAGGCCGACCTAGGCTACCAACAAGGAAAGTACGATGTTCTACCTATTATACGTACCTGACTTGTGACTTCGTCTGACTGTGACCCGTGAACCCTAATCTGAATGAGGGCATAAAATTATACATTAGTATAATTTTATTTTGCATGAACCTACATGCAACTTACATGACTAATATACTATCAATTTTAAATGATGTAATTAGTTCATGTTAGTCTTCATTCCTTATTAAATTTTCAGCAATTCTAATGATAATTAATTATTAATTATCCCTATCCAAATCCCATTATCTAATTGATAATTTAATTATTAACATGTCCATTTACAAAACAACTAAGCAATCGACAAGAACCCCATGCATAAGACGCTGGAGATCTAGCAACTTGGCAGGGCGTCTTCAACAAACCTTGCATGCAAGAATCCTAATGGAAACAAATAAGATGAGGGATGAAATACTCACACAGTAATGGGGAGGTCGCCTGGGACGGAGATGAGGGATGAAATACTCCCTCCTCCTGCATATATATACACTTCAACCATTCCCTCCATTAAATTCTCATACCCCATCATCCATTGGTATTTCCTAGGTTCAACGAGCCCCTTCATTAAATTCTCACACCCCATCATCCATTGGTATTTCCTAGGTTCAACGACCCCTTCATTAAATTCTCACACCCCATCATCCATTCATGAATAGGTATTTTCTAGGTGACCTTAAGTCGAACCATGACCAGTCGACTTGATAACCAACCATATTGGTTCATCTATATTTATTTCATAATATTTAGGTTCGAGTCTTGTAATAAAAATCATGGTTTTTACAATCTCCCCAACTTAGAAATATTTCGTCCCCGAAATATTATAACAGCAAGATGATAAGCATGATTAATTATATCTTCGGGATCTCAGGCTGCTCCTGTTGTTGCTTCAGGGGCTGACGACACTCATTTTGCAGGTGTCCCGTCTTTCCGCAATTGTAGCACCGACGGGGCTCACTGCATAACCCTGAATGCATCTTGTTGCAATTTTTACATAGTCGATACGGAATCTCTTGAAACTTCCTTTTGCGGTTCCCATCGACATTCCGTTGATAGTTCTGCTGCTGGTGTTCTGCAGACCTGTTTTTGCTACTACCCTAGTTGGCATTCTTATGTTGCATAGTAGCCTTCCCCTGTTTCTGTGCTACACTAACATAGTTGTACTACCATTCACTCAGTTCGAGCTTCAAACCTGCAATCCTCCTCAATTCGAGCTTCAAACCCTAGAAAAATTTGTCTGCTTTGGCTCGGGCAGTTGCCAGACTCCCAGCTGCAAATCTCTCCAATTGCAAGAAATTTTGCATACTCTCGGACTGAATCATCCCTCTGAGTTAGAGTGGCAAATTCCAGTGCTTTCTTCTAGACAACAGACTCAGAAAGTATTGTCCATTGAAAGTTGTTACAAATTCCGCCCAAGGAATGGACGAAATCTCCCGTTGATGGAACGCAGTCTTCTCCATGGATTTCCACCAATAGGATGCTTCTTCCTGAAGCATGCATGTCGCCAACCTCACCTGATGGCGATGAGGCACAGAGAGAGCTCTAAATGCTTTCTCGGTAATGTCCAACCAGCTCTCCGCCTTCATTGGATCAGTCCCAACAATGAATACCTCAACTCCGTTCCTCCGGAATTTCTCTCCAGTGTATCGATCATTGTCATCCCCAACTAGTAGTACCACTTGTCGGACTATCGGTGGCACTGGGTTTGAAAGTTCTCCTCGCTCGCTCGGGTCAACTATCCCTACCCGCTCTTGAGCGCTCCCCTGGTCCCCATTTGGGACAGTACTAGGACCCGCAGCCGAATTTGGAGCTCCATTCCCTGTTACCAATCCCGGTAATTGCTGCGCTATGTTCTGAATCACAGAACTGCTATTATCTGAAGCCTGCGCAAGTCCCCCTGTATGGCAGTCAAAATTTGGCCAAACACACTCACCACGTTCGTGTCCTGACTGCGCAACTTGGCTCAACTTCCTTTGGGTGCCTGCCATCTAAAATTTATTCCGTTATGCTTGGTTAAATATTTTTTTTATGCTTACTTCGGTTTGTTAGTGAGTCCACTAATTCCCTAATGACATACCCCATTGGAGAAAGATAAATATTGGACTCTTCAACAAGGTACTTGAGTCATAAGATGTGAACTTTTGGGAAACCAAGCTCTGATACCACCTGTAACGACCCGGCCATTTGTCACAACATTGTGGGCCTAGCTGGCCAGGTGTTACTCAAAATTAAGCAAATATGTCTAACAATTTTTTTTAACAAAAACATATATAAAGATCCCACAGTCTTAGACCGTTTCCCAGTAGCCACACTTATTTCTCAAATAAATAATAAAAGGAGTCCTCATATTTATTTTGCTCCATGCCCTGGTTGTCAATCACCTACTTTCGTATCTGCACACCTGCGGAGGCAATTCCGCGTTAGTGATTACAACACTAAGTAGTATAATAGATAAAATAAATCAAGTACATTCCACTATTTCCTTATGTTTATTTTAATATACGGTGGAGCGATTCCGCTATACTCCAAAACAATGCGGAGGAGGTATCCTCTATGATCCGTACACCCCGACCGTAGCCCTTTTGTGGGGAGGCTACCACTACCGTCTCCAGTGCCAGTGCCTCGCACACCCCAGCCGTAGCCTTTTTGTGGGGAAGCTATCACTGCACTCAGATGATTGCTACGCCCCGTTTGTGGGAAAGCTCTCACTACCAATTCTAGTGTCAGTGCCTCGCACACCCGGCCGTAGCCTTTTTATGGGGACGCTATCACTGCACTCAGGTGATTGCTACGCCCCGTTTGTGGGGAAGCTCTCACTGCCAACTCTAGTGCCAGTGCCTCACACACCCTGGCCGTAGCCTTTTTATGGGGAGGCTATCACTGCACTCCAGTGCGATGGAGGAATCGCTGTGCCTCGCTCACCCCGGCCGTAGCCTTTTTATGCGGCGGCTATCACTACTCCAAAACAATGTCGATGCATTACACAAGTTACGCACATAATACGACCCTGTGTCGGACTGAGTCAATTCTTTGACCCCAGTTGCACTCGGTGCATGGTGGTCGAATCTGGGCTCAGGCCGACCAAGGCTACCAATAAGGAAAGTACGATGTTCTACCTATTATACGTACTTGACTTGTGACTTCGTCTGACTGTGACCCGTGAACGCTAATCTGAATGAGGGCATAAAATTATACATTAGTATAATTTTATTTTGCATGAACCTACATGCAACTTACATGACTAATATACTATCAATTTTAAATGATGTAATTAGTTCATGTTAGTCTTCATTGCTTATTAAATTTTCAGCAATTCTAATGATAATTAATTATTAATTATCCCCATCCAAATCCCCATTATCTAATTGATAATTTAATTATTAACATGTCCATTTACAAAACAACTAAGCAATCGACAAGAACCCCATGCATAAGACGCTGGAGATCTAGCAACTTGGCAGGGCGTCTTCAACAAACCTTGCATGCAAGAATCCTAATGGAAACAAATAAGATGAGGGATGAAATACTCACACAGTAATGGGGAGGTCGCCTGGGACGGAGATGAGGGATGAAATACTCCCTCCTCCTGCATATATATACACTTCAACCATTCCCTCCATTAAATTCTCATACCCCATCATCCATTGGTATTTCTTATGTTCAACGAGCCCCTTCATTAAATTCTCACACCCCATCATCCATTGGTATTTCCTAGGTTCAACAACCCCTTCATTAAATTCTCACACCCCATCATCCATTTATGAATAGGTATTTTCTAGGTGACCTTAAGTCAAACCATGACCGGTCGACTTGATAACCAACCATATTGGTTCATCTATATTTATTTCATAATATTTAGGTTCGAGTCTTGTAATAAAAATCATGGTTTTTACATAGGCCAGTTGAGGTTCAGATGCAAATGCAATAGAATCAGGAGGAATTTAGGAGAGAGCACAGACAGATAGCTCTATCAGTGGCTAGAGCAGAGAAGAGACCAGCCGTGGATGAAGAGGCGCAAGGAGTGCCAGTAGTGCCCATGGGCCCTCCGTCGCCGCCTCCTCCTCCACCGCTGCAATAGGGGGCTACTCCAACGACAGCCCCCTTATTTGCCCACTTCAGGCGGGGATGAGACCGGACATTAGTGGAACCGCAGCAGTAGGTAGCGGGCAGACTGCAGGCGGAAGTGGAGTTGCATGATTTGATTGTGTACCAGTAGGTACGGGACCACAATTTCCTTGATATGAGCAAGGAGCAGGGTCGAACAGATCAGTGGATACGAGGAAATTGGAACTGTGGTAGTACAAAAGTTTGTGAAGAATGGTGGATAACCTTTCTTTGGAAAGTTGGACGCGGAAGAGGCATTCTTGTGGATATCGTTAGCTATAGGAGTGTTTGACACTATGGCATGTCCCACGAAGAATCGAATGTGCATCATCACAGGAGCATTCCAGGACGAAGCCAGGATATGGTGGAGTTCGGTCCAGAATTCAATATTTGCCCTTCGTCAGCCCCGGGACATCACATGGGAGGAATTTAGGGCGGAATTTGATGGAAAAGGAAGAGGAAGGAATGGGAATTTCAGACGCTGTGGCAGGGACCCATGGCGGTGGTACAATACGAGACTAGGTTTAGAGCTCTTGAGAGATTTGCACCAGATTTGGTGTCCACCGAAGAAAGAAGGATAGAGCATTTTTACGAAGGCCTCCATCACGAGATCAGGATGGCCTATTTGGATAGGAAGTTTACTACTTTCGGTGATGTTGTCAGAGCCACAAGCGAGGCAGAACGAGTTACAGCGGCTAGACCTCGCCAGGATGTTGACCAGAGGTAGCAACATTCGAGACCGTATCATTCAGAGCAAGGAGAACAGTAGAGACATCGGTCAGATGCACCAGTAGCTATGAGAGCCATGGATGGCCAGGTCAGGGCAGCAGAGCCCCATTCTATCAGAATTACCAACGCCATCATTGGGGTGAGTGCAGAGTTGGCACAGATGGATGCTACAGATGCGGTCAGCAAGGACATAGAGCTGCAGAGTGCAGAGTAGGCACAAACATATGCTATAGTTGCAGTCAACTAGGGCATAGAGCTGCAACTTGTCCAATTGGCTATACCCAACAAGTGACACTCCCAGCACCTCCGCAGAAACTTGTACTCCCAGCTCCCCAGCAATAACCACAGCAAAGAGGCCAACATGGTCAAGGTCAAGGCCAGAGGCAGAGACCAACAGCCACTGAGACAGCAGCAAAGAGGACTTGTAGCTAGCATGACAAGACAAGAACAGCAGCCCTTGGATCAGAGAGGAATGCAAACAACACCACCACCAGGACCGTCCATTTCGGTACCACCTTGGGTAGCAAGGATGGATACAGCCACGATTGCTGAAGCACTGGAGGATACGACAAACGTGACAGGTACGCATGTGCCTCACCTCAGATATCACATTTAGTAGATAACTACCAGAATGAAGCCTCCTTAATCTAAAATTTTGAGGACGAAATTTTTATAAGGAGGGTAGTTTGTAAAACACGTGACTCGAGTTAGGGTTTTACGTTACCGAACTCAGTCGGTTTGACCGTTGGTTCGAGTCGAAACCAGCCGTGAAGTTATGAGCGATGAGGGTCATGTATGCACAAGTGTACGATGATAACGCCTGAAAGATGATGAAAAATGGGTTATCAAGTGTATGGAGGTATGAAGTATTGATTGTTATTTTTATTTGATCGTTGAATAGTTTTAAGCCGAATAACGCATTAGGACGCGTTGGATTATATTCGGGTGGGTTATTAGTTATAGAGCATGCCATGTCGATGTTGGTGTGTTTCTTTTATTTTATGGGATTTTTCCATATTTTTATAGATTATTTTTAGAATTTATTACGAACTAGTAACTATTTTAACTCGAGTAGAAATCGAATCAATACGTAATTACAAAACCCTCCCGACACTTGCCCTCCCAAAACCCTCACCGCTGTGTGCTGCCACCGTCGCCACCGCCGAGGCCGCACTGCCGCCGATCGACGCCGCTCCGCCTTGCAGCGCCGTCGCCGTGCCGCCCGACCGACCCCGGCCACCGATCGCAGGCCAGTGTGTCGCCGCAATGCCACGAAGCCGTCTCGGCCGTCGCCACTGTGGGCCGGATTCCACCGCAGCTCGGTTGCCGTTGCCACCACTGCGACCACCAGTCCCACCCCTCGTCGCCGCCAACGTTTCCCTGATCATCCCGACTGCCGTCGAGGCCGGCCGCAGCCCGATTGGAGCATGCCGCCACCGCCACCATTTTCGATGCTGCCGCCGATAGCCGTAGCCACCCCGGCTACCCTATTTGACACCACCATCGGACCAAGCTCGTCGAGCTGGTGCCGATAGACCCCCTGATTGCCCCATCCCGGATCACCGCTGGAATTTACCGGAAAACTGCCGACACTTGCCGGAAAACCGCCGGATCATCCGCCAAACGCACCCGGTCCAATCTAATTGGACTTCAGACGCATTTAATATCACATGAATAGTTTATATTTAATATTGTTGAAATTTAATAGTGATATATATATTAGTCATTTAGTTGCATGCATTTCCACTCGAATAAAATTATACTTATGTATAATTTTATGTCTTCGTTCAGATTAGGATCATTGGTCACAGCTGCAAGTTCGAATATCCATGTCCGTATAATTATTTCAAATATTGTATTTTCCCTTGTAGACAACCTGGTCAGCGTGAGCCCAGATTCGACCACTATGCACCGAGTGCGACTAGGAGCTAAGGAATTGACTCAGTCTCACACGGGCTACGCCCTTCATAATTAAATAATGAACATGATGGACTGACCCATGAGCCAATAAATTGGAAATGCGGATTGGACTCGCCAAGCAATTACGGACATGGTGGATTGGACTCACCTGCCGATAACAAACATGGTGGATTGGACTCGCCACCCGGTAATGGACATGATGGACTGACCCATCAGCCAATAAATTGGACATGGCAGATTGGACTCGCTAGCCGATTACGGACACGATGGACTGACCCATAAGTAATTTAATGGACATGGTGGACTGAACCATGTTCTAATAAATGGACATGTTGGAATGGTCACAGAGTGCCAATATTATAGATAATGATAGGGAGTTGTTTTATTTAATTATTTGGATTAGTGGTTAATCACTAACGCGAATTGCCTCTGCAGGTTAGCAGCTGGAACTGAAGACTAGCAGACGATAGGGTGGCTCTTCTACCAACTCAGGTGGTGAACAGAGAATAAGCGGACTCCACTTTTTCTTTTCTTGTGTTATAAATGTGGCTATGGGAAACGGTCTAAGACTGTGGGATAATTACTTCATGCATTGTCAATTAAAACATATGTTCTTTTGAGTTAGCAATGCTAGACTTATTTGCTTTCATATTATTCATGTAACCTTTTAGGAAACTCCTGGTCCCGACAAGGACCACAATATCGTGAAAAAATGGCGGGTCATTATAGGTGGTATCAAAGCCAAGTTTCCCACTAACTCACATTTTTTGACTCAAGTTGTAAAGACTGTGGAAAAAGAAAATTTTTTTATATATTCGACTCGGGTAGGGGAGGATCGAACGGTAGAGAATTAATATTGACTATATTATATTCTCTACCCGGTTCAAGTCTACCCGGTCAAATATTTTATTTTTACCCAGCTACCTGGTTAAAGGAATTAAATACGGGTGTTAGTGTGTTTCTGTGAGATCCCACAACTTAGTCCCACATCTAATACCTACTGGGAGAAGATCATGTTTATAAGTGGGAATGGACTATAGATCTTTAACTTCCGGGGTACCCATTTTAAAGAAATGACTTTGCCCATTACGTTGCACTTTGGGCCGGGTCGTTACAAATGGTATCAGAGCCGACTTGGTTCCGTGTTAGATGGTGGGCTGGATTAGAAACGTTGGCTAGGCTGTCGGTCACGGGCCAGAAAGGTCGTGGGCTGGGGCCAGCAACGGGCCAAGAATAGGCATTTCGGGGATGAAATTCCCTAAGGTGGGTGGATTGTGAGATCTCTCAACTTAGTCCCACATCTAATACCTACTCGGAGAAGATCCTGTTTATAAGTGAGAATGGACTAGAGATCTTTAACTTCCGGGGTACCCATTTTAAAGAGATGACTTAGCCCATTACGTTGTACTTTGGGCTAGGTCGTTACAAATGGTATCAGAGCAACCAAGTCCCACATCTAATACCTACTGGGGAAGATCTTGTTTATAAGTGAGAATGGACAAGAGATCTTTAACTTTCGGGGTACCCATTTTAAAGAAATGACTTAGCCCATTACGTTGCACTTTGGGCTGGGTCGTTACAAATGGTATCAGAGTCGACCTGGTTCTGTGTTAGATGGTGGGATGTACTAGGGACGTTGGCTAGGCTACCGGTCACGGGCCAAAAAGGTCATGGGCTGGGGTTAGCAACGGGCCAAGATTAGAAACGTTGGCTAGGCTGCCGGTCACGGGCCAGAAGGTCGTGGGCTGGGGCTAACAACGGGCCAAGAATAGGCATTTCGGGGATGAAATTTCCTTAGGTGGGTGGATTGTGAGATCCCTCAACTTAGTCCCACATCTAATACCTATGGGAGAAGATCCTGTTTATAAGTGAGAATGGACTATAGATCTTTAACTTTTGGGGTACCCATTTTAAAGAAATGACTTAGCTCATTACGTTGCACTTTGAACCGGGTCGTTACAAATGGTATCAGAGCCGACCTGGTTCCGTGTTAGATGGTGGGATTGACTAGGGACGTTGGCTAGGCTACCGGTCACAGGCCAAAAAGGATGTGGGCTGGGGCTAGCAACGGGCCAATAATAGGCATTTCGGGGACGAAATTTCCTAAGGTGGGTGGATTAGAGATCCCTCAACTTAGTCCCACATCTAATACCTACTGGGAGAAGATCATGTTTATAAGTGGGAATAGACCATAGATCTTTAACTTCCGGGGTACCCATTTTAAAGAAATGACTTGGCCCATTACATTGCACTTTGGGCCGGGTCGTTACAAATGGTATCAGAGCCGACCTGGTTCCATGTTAGATGGTGGGCTGGATTAGAAACGTTGGCTAGGCAGCCGGTCATGGGCTAGAAAGGTCGTGGGATGGGGCTAGCAACGGGCCATGAATAGGCATTTCGGGGACGAAATTCCCTAAGGTGGGTGGATTGTGAGATCCCTCAACTTAGTCCCACATCTAATACCTACTGGGAAAAGATCCTGTTTATAAGTGAGAATGGACTAGAGATCTTTAACTTCCGGGGTACCCATTTTAAAGAAATGACTTGGCCCATTACGTTGCACTTTGGGCCGGGTCGTTACAAATGGTATCAGAGCCGACCTGGTTCCGTGTTAGATGGTGGGCTGGATTAGAAACGTTGGCTAGGCTGCCGGTCATGGGCCACAAAGGTCGTGGGCTGGGGCTAGAAACGGGCCAAGAATAGGCATTTCGGGGACGAAATTCCCTAAGGTGGGTGGCTTGTGAGATCCCTCAACTTAGTCCCACATCTAATACCTACTGGGAAAAGATCCTGTTTATAAGTGAGAATGGACTAGAGATCTTTAACTTCCGGGGTACCCATTTTAAAGAAATGACTTGGCCCATTACGTTGTACTTTGGGCTAGGTCGTTGCAGTTTCCACAAACCCTAGCCGTCATTTTATTTATAAAGGACATCCTCCACCCTAGCCTTCATTCGCATTCTCTTCTCCTCTTCGTTGTTGGTGTGTCTGCTCCCTTGCTTAAGTATTCCTATCTCCCTCTTCATAGTTTCCTTGCATGCATATTTTAATTTGATAATAAGTTTTATAATCGTGAGGATCAAAAGTTTAAAATCTATAAGAAAACAAATATAATTTTACACGGGAGAAATTGCCGACAAGTTTCCCCTTTTCAGCAAGATGCGCAAGCACGAGGCAAGCCCCGTCGGAAATCAGCGGCGATGACCGTTCCGACGACAGAAGATGATCCAACTCGCTTCGACGAGCAGCCATGGCGACCATGTCCTGCCCTGTGAGATCCCTCAACTTAGTCCCACATCTAATACCTACTGGGAAAAGATCCTGTTTATAAGTGAGAATGGACTAGAGATCTTTAACTTCCGGGGTACCCATTTTAAAGAAATGACTTGGCCCATTACGTTGTACTTTGGGCTAGGTCGTTGCAGTTTCCACAAACCCTAGCCGTCATTTTATTTATAAAGGACATCCTCCACCCTAGCCTTCATTCGCATTCTCTTCTCCTCTTCGTTGTCGGTGTGTCTGCTCCCTTGCTTAAGTATTCCTATCTCCCTCTTCATAGTTTTCTTGCATGCATATTTTAATTTGATAATAAGTTTTATAATCGTGAGGATCAAAAGTTTAAAATCTATAAGAAAACAAATATAATTTTACACGGGAGAAATTGCCGACAAGTTTCCCCTTTTCAGCAAGATGCGCATGCACGGGCAAGCCCCGTCGGGAATCAGCGGCGATGACCGTTCCGACGACAGAAGATGATCCAACTCGCTTCGACGAGCAGCCATGGCGACCATGTCCTGCCCTTTGAGATCCCTCAACTTAGTCCCACATCTAATACCTACTGGGAGAAGATCCTATCTATAGGTGGGAATGGACTAGAGATCTTTAACTTCCGGGGTACCCATTTAAAGAAATCACTTAGCCCATTATGTTGCACTTTGGGCTGGGTCGTTACAAATGGTATCAGAGCCGACTTGGTTCCGTGTTAGATGGTGGGCTGGACTAGAAACGTTGGCTAGGCTGCCGGTCACCGGCCAGAAAGGTTGTGGGCTGGGGCGAGCAACGGGCCAAGAATAGGCATTTCGGGGACGAAATTCCCTAAGGTGGGTGGATTGTGAGATCCCTCAACTTAGTCCCACATCTAATACCTACCGGGAGAAGATCCTGTTTATAAGTGGGAAAGGACTAGAGATCTTTAACTTCCGGGGTACCCATTTTATTGAAATAACTTAGCCCATTACATTGCACTTTGGGCTGCATCGTTACATGCCCCATCAAGGTGACGACCAGCACCACCCCAGGTGACGACTAGTCTGCACTTTCCATGGCGGATCCACGTTTGGCAAGTAAAACCATCCAAGGCAACACCGATCTGTTATCCCCTCGGATTTCAGACCTGCGTGCCTCCTCGACGGTCTGTTTTGGCCCTCCAAGGTGACTCCATCTGGCCAGCATCACCGTTAGGAGCAATTCCCACCTCCAGCACGTCAACCCCGCACCATGGAAG
>JAURVB010001359.1:0-13648 GCA_033002965.1 Piper betle | reverse complement strand
AGCCTTGGCCGACTAACTGGTATAGATGCTTAACCTGACAAGCACCGATGGAATTCTCCACAGGGTTGCCCACTATCCAAACCCCATGCATAGAAATCATAAGATGCTAGAGACTACAACTCAGTTATACTAAGCAAACCAATTACATAGCATAGGATGTTGATGAAGCAACAACAAAAGCAAGGCGATCATGAATTGATGAAGCAGCAGGAATTTAGTATGACGATCATAAAATGCATGAAAACAAAGATTATGGAGATAGGAAAAATACCCAAGCAAGAAGAAAACCAGCTCCGGTAAGGAATATGATAAAAAGATGAGAATGACGGCTAGGGTGAGGAAGACGCCCCCTTCTCAAAATAAAATGAAAATGATGGCTTGGGTATGGGAAAACACCCCAACACCTACATTTCATTTAACCGGGTAGAGAATAAAATATAATAATAATAATAATTCAATGTTCGATCCTTCTTAGACCGAGTCGAATATATATATATATATATATATTCACAGTCTTTGCAACAACGGAACTATACTAATTAAACCGGCCCAACCCATATTTTCAATCTTGATTATTTAATTAACCCAATTATTCAATAAAACCATATGCCCAGTTCAAGCCCATGCACAGTGGTAAAGATATGTAGGGGTGCTCATTAGGGGAGGCGAATCGAGTTTTGCTCAACTCAAATTTGGCTTGTTTAATTTTAAGTTCAAGTCGAACTAATAAATACTCGAGTCAATTTAAGTTCAAATAAAATTCGAGCTAGCTTAATTTATATCTATTGATGTCTTTTTTCATATAACTCATACTAAAAGTTAAATTATAATTAAAATATTTCAACTTTGACATAATTATGCATAAAAGCTAACTTAATCATTTATAATTTTATTTAAATTTGTTATCATGCAGTGATATTTAATGATTTGGTTATATTTGTATAAATATATTTAAGTTAAATATGATCAAAAATTTTATTCTTTAAATAAAGTATCGAGTTTCGAGTTGAGCCGACTTGATTAGGTACAAACCAAGGCCCAGTTCGTTTATTATCAAGTTAGGCTTCGAGTCAAGTTTTTCGGGACGAGTATCGAGTGAAATTAAGTTTAATCGTGCGTTTAACCGCGCTAGGTAAAGATGGCCAACAAAGTGTTCCGGGCTTTAATCTCAAATTGAAATATGATTTGTCTCTCATGTGTTAAAGGTCAGCTTTGGGGCCTGAATAAACACTCTTCTTTTGCATGTGAGCATAGCTTAAAGCATCACTCAAGGGACTATATTCATGTTAATGGGGTAGGCACCAAATAAAACACCGAATGGGATCTATGGTGTCTAGACATTTATTATGATCAGAAGCAACGTACATCACCCCTTTGTTGGGAAAATTTGCATCATTTTCACTAATGCAAAGAAGATCTTCAACTTCATTAACAAGAAAAACAAAGGCGTAAAAGGCTGCAGCGCTAGGGATCTCCGTTTATTCTTCAACCTTCCCGGCATCATATTAATCAATCAAGGTGAAGCTGGCTCGTCCACACCATGAAAAAAAGAAGAAACAAACAAAATCAGTAAGGAAAATTTTAAATGTCGAGTGAAGCTCATGAGTTGATAATGTGACTGCAAAAGCCCTATATAAAGAAAAGCTTTAAGTGACATTTCTTTTCTAAAAATATATGGCCGAAAAGAGTCATCCGCAAGAAAGCCTTTGTAATTGGTTTGTCAGGCCATTTTTTTTATAAAAAATAGGGCATTGACCATCAATAATATATAACTGGGAAATTTGGCTCATTGTAGATGTTGTGTTAATCAATCTATAGCCGTGCTACGAATGTATATATTCTATACCCCAAAGCAAATGCCTCTCACTTTTTTCCAAAGCTAAGCATGTCTCATTGAGTATTGACTGTGAAACTACATCAATGCAAGGGCTGTGGATGCTATTACTTTGATAAATAGTAAAGTGACCAGAATCGAATAAAAGGGAACTAACGGCAGTTGACTCGGCCAACGCTACAAAGAGCAGGCATACGCGACACAATTCGGAGGGTGTTGCAAAGGCAGTCATTGTTCACAGAGCTAAGGGCCGAGCAGCAGCCGGCACTCGGCGGGGCAGCGCCGGGGAGCGCGAAGGGCGCACAGACCCCAAGGTTGGTCAGCTGGCTGGAGCACGACTGAGATGTCTGGGCCTCGGCAGCCGACGAGGCGGCGAACAGCGCCAGGAGGCCTAGGTAGAGGACAGTCTTGAAGCTGGCCATGGGGTTTGTAGAAATATTGGATTGATTTAATATTTAACGGGTGGATTGGGAGGCTCTAACTTAGGAGAAAGATTTATAGGGGATTGCGATGGAAGAATGGCGAACATTGCATGATTCACCTACCAGTGCGGCTGGAACTATGCATGATTCACCTAGATGAGTTACTAACTATACCTGAGTGCAGGGAGCTATGCAAAATGTAAAACAGGTATTTTCCAAGGTTATATGCAAGTGTCACAAATTAATTCACAATGTGACCTGTTATGTGCACTGAGGCAAAGTGCAGTACCGCTATTATCTCAATAGATAAACATTGAATGCACGTAGAAGACTGATAATTGTTCTTTGAGGTCATAGGTAAGGACCTAAAAGGAGGTTTTCCAGGTACGTACAACGAATAATGGAAGTCTCACGCACAATGATAATATTTGTTACATGTATTGAGGTAGTCAGTCACAATAATTTAGATTTAGATGCGCAAAGCAATGAATGGGAACATAAAGTTGTAACAAATTATGTTGAAACATTTTGAGTTAGGTGGTATGCAGATACAATATTTTTTTGCTTTTGAATACTTTTAGCTTGCTTGATGGAAGATTAACAGAAATGAACAAAAAGTGACAAAAAGGGGAGTTATTTTCATCCTCAGCCATTTGTGGCTTTTCTTCTTCCGAAAGCTAAAATAATGCCTTCATAAAATCAGTGCTACCAAAACCAACAACTTATTCAAAGATCTAACAAATGTAGGTCAAATGGTAAATAGATTGCTTGAACTGAGCGTAACGGCCAGTAAACTTTAAGTCGGTCTGAAGAAAAGAACACATTTGACTTTTTCACTTCAGAGAGTCACATTGCTGGAAATAGAAAGAGAAGTATCCAAAAAAAACAGTACTTTTGCCATCCTGTTTCATCAGATAGCGCTCTTATTGAAAGAGGTTAGGGCGGCCTGTAGAGCCACCACATACATTTCGGTTGATGAAAATGCAGAGTCGTTGGAACCTGTGTGTCTCACACATTACTCCATAGCCTGACAATCAATTGATGGTACCACCAAAAATTGCATCACTTTTTATCATTATTTTTATCTTGAAACATTTGGATCATTTATTTGGTGTCAAGAGTAGAAGAATAAAAAAGATTCCGAACATTATAAAAAAATATATGATGAAAGACTAAATCGTAGAAATTTATTACCCATCAAATTGAATTGACAAAAGCCACCCCTTCCCAACCTGTAAATTTTTCTGGGATGATGCCCATTATATGTAAATGATACAAAAACACTTAAATCATTGAAACAACAACTAAATAAGAAAAAAATTAAAAAAATGAGACAACCATTTGAACAAATCATTTGAAGAAAAGAAGCTGTCAAATTTAAAATATGGTCAAATGAGCCGGTACTTCTTGAACTATTGGGGGACTAGATTCTTTGGCCTGACGAAGGGGATGCCCAGTAAGTTTTGACAGCCAACAATATATTCTCCCTCTCGAATGGACCATTTTCGTGGTCCACTATCTGAGATTGCCATCTCATGCCATCAGTTATGCTCTTCACTTTTACAAGAACATCTACATCGTCTCTAAAGTTCACTGCCCCGTCGGGCCTAATATCCATCTCCAACAGTATGTACTCCATATCACACCTAATAAAAATGAACATGGTAATCAGAAAATACTTTTATTTAGTTATAATTTAAGTTGGGAAGAATGTAACGGATTTTAAATACAGCAATCGGCGATCACCTCCCGTGGTAGAGGCCGAAAATTGAATCGGCAAGAAGATCGTAAGTTCTAGGATATGTGGACATTGCCTCACACCTGTTCAGAAAATTCATCAAAACCCTGTAGCTCATTGTTGAATTTTGTATAATTGATCAAGAAAGAGCTAACAAAGACATATCAAAAAAGAAATAGCTAACAAAGGAATTACCAATCCTGGTAGGTTCCAATAAGTCCTCTCTCATAGATCACTCCCAATGTGTTCGTCTTCGTGGTTGAAGGAACGACATTCATCACCCACACCGGATCGTTCACCAGTGCTGCAGCGAATCCTCCGAAATTGGCATTCATGTCGAGCAGATTTCGGTACCTGCCCTGCTCCAGTCGACCGATCATGTTCTTGTAACGGCCTACCCACTTTTTCCAGAGTTCATTGATCTCCAAGAAAGTATCAGCAGTCACTCCATCAATGCTTCCGCTGCTGATTCTCGGCGGTACCACGGATAGCCTCTCCGGCCACTTCATCAATTCGCCGCCAGCCATTTCCTCAGTACTCTGTACCTCAGGTAAGGGCGTAATGCAGGGCTCCATCTTTTCGTACCTGATTAAAATAATACAATAGTTGATTAATGTTCATATATCATATAAATGGGAAAATTTTAGCAATGCTGGTGTGGAAGATGAATAACCAAGCAGCATCAGGGGTCTTGTTCAGGGAAGAAATTTGGAGTCTTGAAGACTCTCCTGCTTTTCTTGCAATGGAAGTGATTAGTAGGCTTCCTCCAAATTTCAATATCTCCCTTCTCTTTGATTTTCTTCCAACAAAGACTCCTCGCCACCCACTCTATTAACATTTGCTCTATGTTGAGATCCTCCTCCGTCCTCTCCCAGCCTTTCCAATGCATCTTCCAGCTGATTGGCGGGCTGGAAAGGATCCAATAACCGCCCGGGCGAAGAATTCGATCCACCTCAATCAAGTACAACCCACCTACACTCCCCAATCCAATTAAACAACCAAAGTGAGGAAACTTACATTGATCAGCAATTGGAGCACAATCAGACCAATTCAGGAAAGAATGGTACCATGTTGATGCCTAGGGAATGAGGCACAAAGGCCATTGATGGGTATGGCAGCCTGTTCGAAGCCATGATGCCGATCATTGCGGGCACGCCTCGCTCCAGGGCGAATTGGACCTGTGCCTCGTTGGTATCCTGGGGCGCGAACGACATCGCGGTGATATTCCTTGATTGCAGGTAAGCTCCCCAGCTTGCTGTCACGGGGTTGATTCTAGGACCCAAAATCTTTCGATCCCAATCAGTCCTGTGCGGCTTAATCCCACCACGAGAACACTCAGCCTAGCACCAAGTACGTTAGATAGAACAATAACGGAAGCCTATGACACAAACACCAACCTTTGTGTTCGGCCAACTCACAACACCGAGGTTACTGGTTTCGATCCCAGCAAATCTTCGTCCCCGATATCGCTACTCCAATCAACCCTTCGCTCGATCACCCATCCTCAATACAGCGCTCTCGATTACCAGCATGCCCTGCCGATAAGCTGTTCCGAGAACCAAACAGCACTACACGTAGCAACTGTCCGATCACCCCAAATACCGATATGATATTGGGGTCGTACCGTCTGCCCTTCCTCGTCTCAGCAACCAGTTACCACAACTGACTGCCTTGTAAACTTCGACCGCGACCGAAGATACAGAAGTTCCCTGCCTAAAACGTTAGCCAACAAACAACAAACAGATTACGGGAAAAACACTTCCCAACCTTATATTAACACATAAGGATTACGAGCACTCTACTCTCTCCTTCTAAGTACTTGCTCGGCTTGTGGACAGCCCCCAAAGCCTCGCCCCAATGCACCCTAAATACTATGGAACTCACGGGATTACTATAACCCAAGTAACCCCCCCCCCGATTGCCAACACCAGCAACCCCACAATGTGTACCTGGATTCCAGCAAGCGTCGATGAAGTTCCAGTGCTATCCATGAACACCGGCTGCAGCAACTTCACGGCTTCCTTCTCTCCCAGTAGACTCACGTTGCTCAAAACACCACATGAATTCTCCAACGTCCTTCCTTCTTTCCCAGCCTCCACCCTGTGTATTTATACACCATGTCCTCCTGTTTCCAGATAACTCCAACCTTAGTCAGCATCCTTATCTCCAAAGATCGGCAAAGATTCACCGCGTCCACCAACCTAGGCCTACTCCATGTCCAGGTTCATCATACGGCATTCAAGTTTATCTCCAGAAGTTAGTTGCAATCTTCACCCGTCACCGGATATGGATAACATATCTTCTCCAAGATACTCCCCAGCAACTTCCACCAAGTTTCCTCACAAACCTGTCAGCTGCACCGCTAGGATCCAAACATGGCCCACTGGCTCGACCCTATCCATCGTCCAGCCATGGTTCAACCTCAATGCCTCGTCCAGCAATTACCGACAACAATGCTAGCAATGGACTACCGCTGCACTATCCGGCCTCTTTACCACTCCAATCTTCAGCAGACGCCCAGTGCAGGAAACCGCTACCGCTACACCAGCATGCTGCTATTTGGATCGGCATCCATCCTCCAACCCCGCACATCGTCCATGCACCGGCAGCCCCTCACCAGCACTCACCCGCTAGTGCCCCTGCAACGCTCTCGCTGTGCACCAGCGCCATGCTGCACGCGCTCGTCGTGCCGCACCAAGTATCGGTATAATGCTCGGTAGAGCAAGGTCTCGTGCACACCCGTGCATGCTCACACACCAATGCCCAGTACGCTGCCACAATGCAATACTGCTATTTTGATCTGTACTGGTAGGCTGCCCGGCACTATAACAACCTGCCTCGAACCGGACCGAGTGTTACCTAAAATATAATTGGTGTAACAATAACATTCTATAACATGATTCATAATACAACAAATAAGTCTAGTAGTTTATAACTCATAAAAAGAAATCATGTTCTGATAGCATATGACAATATATAAAATAACCGTCCCACAATCTCGGGCCGTTTCCCATAGCCACAATTCTAACACAAGAGAATAATAGGCAAGTCCAATTTTATTATCAATTCACCAACCTGAGTCACTTTTATTCTTCAGTCTAAAGCTGCTTACCTGGGGAGGCAATTCCGCATTAGTGATAAAACCACTAAGCCGCATAATTAAATGAAATAAGTCAATAAAATCCCCATTATTGTTTCAAGAGTCTTTTAGTTGTTATGAGCCTATGCTGAGCTCGTTATATGCTAGGCGTGGGTAGCCACCCCATCTAGCTACCATCTCATGCATGCGCACACACACTACGTGGCCCACGGCTTGTAGTTACCGATGTTTGCTATTGACTCACCCTCTCGGTATCACAAGTGCATAATGAGCCGTCTTGTGCCATTGCGCCCTATTGCCCCTTTTGGCATGGGGTTGGGTGTTCAATCTTTAAAGGGGTGCTCCATTGTGTCGACCCTAGTTGTATTCCAGCTCATGGTGGTCAGATACCCAAGTCGACCAAGACTCTGACATAGTAATTTTAAAGGTGCGGCCCTGTGTCGGACTCAGTCAATTCCTTCACACCAATTACGTTCAAGTGCATGGTGGTCAAATCTGGGCCTAGGTCGACCAGGGATACCAAGAAAGGAAAATACAACCTTTTAAATAATTATACGGACCTGGATAGTTTGTAAGTGAACTCTGCAGCAGTGACCAATGATCCTCATCTGAACGAGAACATCAAATTATACATAAGTATAATTTTATTATGGTAGAAATGCATGCAACTAAATGACTAATATATATATCATTATTAAAATTCAACAATATTAAATTTTAAATTATTCATGTGATATAATCATTTAAATTCTACTTTACATTTTAAATTAATTATCTAGATCATAATTAACACTTAAAAAATAATAAAATAATTATTAGCTTATAGACAAATATTTATTTACTATTATTAGTATATTTTCCTTTGAGGCGATAATTATTTAAACACGGTCTTGATGATTTAGTTTACGGTTATAACTTTTAATCGCTATCATTATTCATAGTAATTTAATTAATTAATTTGTTCGATTAAATTATTTAGAAATTTTAGTATTATTTTAATCCAAGTCATGCGTTGCATAATTTTGCTCATGAATCTTCAAGTGACGAGAGGCATAGGCCACCACTTTACCTCCCTGCATAAGGACACATCCTAAACCCAACAGGGACTGTAACGACCCGCCATTTTTCACAACATTGTGGGCCTAGCTGGCTAGGTGTTACTCACAATTAAGCAAATATATCTAACATTTTTATTTAACAAAAACATATATAAAGATCCCACAGTCTTAGACCGTTTCCTAGTAGCCACACTTATTTCTCAAATAATTAATAAAAGGAGTCCTCATATTTATTTTGCTCCATGCCCTGGTTGTCAATCACCTACTTTCGTATCTGCACACCTGCGGAGGCAATTCCGCGTTAGTGATTACAACACTAAGTAGTATAATAGATAAAACAAATCAAGTACATTCCACTATTTCCTTATGTTTATTTTAATATGTGGTGGAGCGATTCCGCTATACTCCAAAACAATGCGGAGGAGGTATCCGTTGTGATCCGCACACCCCGGCCGTAGCCCTTTTGTGGGTAGGCTACCACTACCGTCTCCAGTGCCAGTGCCTTGCACACCCGGTCATAGACTTTTTGTGGGGAAGCTATCACTGCACTCAGGTGACATGTGATTGCTACGCCCCGTTTGTGGGGAAGTTCTCACTACCAATTCTAGTGTCAGTGCCTCGCACAGCCCAGCCGTAGCCTTTTTATGGGGAGGCTATCACTGCACTCAGGTGAATGCTACGC
The DNA here is from genome assembly GCA_033002965.1 of Piper betle. Lineage (NCBI taxonomy): Eukaryota > Viridiplantae > Streptophyta > Magnoliopsida > Piperales > Piperaceae > Piper > Piper betle. The sequence continues at coordinate 4,814 of JAURVB010001359.1, read as the reverse complement.
CCCGTTTGTGGGGAAGCTCTCACTGCCAACTCTAGTTCCAGTGCCTCACACACCCCGGCCGTAGCCTTTTTATGGGGAGGCTATCACTGCAGTCAAGTGAATGCTACGCCCCGTTTGTGGGCCCCTGCTAACTCTAGTGCCAGTGCCTCACACACCCCGACCGTAGCCTTTTTTATGGGGATCTAGCAACTTTGCAGGGCGTCATCAACAAACCTTGCATGCAAGAATCCTAATGGAAACAAATAAGATGAGGGATGAAATACTCACACAGTAATGGGGAGGTCGCCTGGGACGGAGATGAGAGATGAAATACTCCCTCCTCCTGCATATATATACACTTCAATGAGCCCCTTCATTAAATTCTCACACCCCATCATCCATTGGTATTTCCTAGGTTCAACGACCCCTTCATTAAATTCTCACACCCCATCATCCATTCATGAATACCATTCCCTCCATTAAATTCTCATACCCCATCATCCATTGGTATTTCCTAGGTTCAACGAGCCCCTTCATTAAATTCTCACACCCCATCATCCATTGGTATTTCCTAAGTTCAATGACCCCTTCATTAAATTCTCACACCTCATCATCCATTCATGAATAGGTATTTTCTAGGTGACCTTAAGTCGAACCATGACTGGTCGACTTGATAACCAACCATACCGGTTCATCCATATTTATTTCATAATATTTAGGTTCAAGTCTTGTAATAAAAATCATGGTTTTTACAGGGACGCATCACTGAAGACTACGAATCCTTCATTACCATTTGCAGTGTCAAGACTGTAGCAGTTGCTAAACTCTTCTTTAGAGACTGGAAGTTTTTAATGAATTTCCTGTAGTAACCCACTAAGCCAAGGAAGCTTCTGATGTTAGTGATTGACTTGGGTTGTGGCCAACCAGTGACTGCCTTCACTTTTGATGGATCCACTGCAACTCCGGCCTTTGAGATAATATGACCAAGGAAATTTACCTCCTAGTCACCCTTTGAGAGCTTGGCAAATAGTTGATTTTCTCACAGAACTTGAAGAGTAATGGTCAGGTGCTTCACATGCTCTTCTTCATTATTTGAATAGACTAGAATGTCATCCACAAACACAATAATCAATGTGTCCAAGTATGTGTGCAAGATTGTCTTCACGTGTGACATAAAGGCCGTTGATGCATTTGTTAGACCAAAAGGCATGACCAGAACTCATAATGTCCACCCCGAGTTTGGAGAGCCATTTTCTGTATATCCAACTCCTTTACTCGCATTTGGTGATAACCAGACCACAAGTCTATCTTAGAAAATATTTCAGCTGTTTTTAGCTGATCAAACAACTCATCAATCCTTTGTAAGGGGTACCGATTTTTGACTGTCACTTGATTGATTTTTTGATAGTCAATACACAACCAAAGTGATCCATCTTTCTTCTTCACAAAAAGAACAGGGGCTCCCTAGGGTGAAGTACTTGGTCAGATGAAACCTACCTGCAACAACCCCTCTAGTTGACTCTTCAACTCCTTGAGCTCTGCTGGAGCCATGCGGTATGGTGCTTAAGAAATGGGTGTTGTTCCAGGTGCTAAGTTAATGGCGTACTCCACTACCCGCTTAGGAGGTAATCCTGGAAGTTCTTCTAGGAATACATCGGGAGACTCTGCTACCACAGGAATCATGGACAACTCTTTGGGTTTTGACTCAAACCCAACTAAGTTAGCCAAAAAGGCTTTACAACCCTCACCAAACAATGGGCAGTCGAGTTGTTTGGTTAGGATAGCTGCCACAAATTCTGCCTACTCGATGGAGGAAATATCACGTCAATGGAAAGTGGTTTTCTCATGGATTTCCACCAGTAAGATGCTTCCTCTTGAAGCATGCATGTTGCCAATCTCACTTGATGGCGGTGGGGTACAGATAGCGTCCTAAACGCTTTTTCGGTAATGTCTATCTAGCTCTCCGCCTTCATTGGATTGATCCCTCCAATAAATACCTCAGCTCCATTCTTCCTGAATTTTTCCATAGTGTAGCGGTCACTATTATCAATCCCTAGCGGCACCACTTGTTGGACTACTAGTGGCACTAGGTTTGGATGCTCCCCTAGCTTACCTGGGTCTGCTAACCCTGCCCGACCTTGGGCACTTCCCTTACCACCATCCGGGATGATTCTGGACCCGCTGCTGAGTTTGAGGCTCCATTCCCCGCTACCACTCCCGGTAACCGCTGAACAATATTCTGATCCATTGAATTTGTATTTTTTGAAGCCTGCGCCAGTCCCTGTTTGGCCGTCATAATCTGGGCCAATACATTCTCTATGTTCGAATTTGACTGCGCAGATCGGCTTGACTGTCTGTGGGTGCCTGCCATCTGAAACGTCCAAAATTTTTCCCATAATGGTTCATTAATATGTTCTTTTTCAGTTATGACTTAGGTTTATTAGTGAATGAATTTGTTAATTCAAAACAAACACAGTGGGAAAAGATAATTATTGGACTTTTTAACAAGGTACTTGAGTTATAATTTGTGAGCTAGTGGGAAACCAGGCTGTGATACCACCTGTAACGACCCGGCCCAAAGTGCAACGCAATGGGCTAAGTCATCTCTTTAAACGTGGTGAACCAAGTTAAAGATCTATAGTTCATTCCCATTTATAAACAGGATCTTCTCTCAGTAGGTATTAGATGTGGGACTAAGTTGAGAGATTTCACAATCCACCCACCTTAGGAAATTTTGTCCCTGAAATTCCTATATTTGGCCCGTTTCTAGCCCCATCCCACGATTATTTTTGCTCGTGACCGATAGCCTAGCCAATGTCCCTAGTCCAACCCATCATCTAACACATAACTAGGTTGCTCTGATACCATTTGTAACGACCTGCCCGAACCGGACTGGGTATTACCTATAATATAATTGGTGTAACAATATCATTCTAGAACATGATTCATAATACAACAAATAAGTCTAGCAGTTTATAACTCATAAAAGGAAATCATGTTCTAATAGCATATGACAAGATATAAAATAACCATCCCATAGCCTCAGACTGTTACCCATAGCACAATTATAACACAAGAGAATAATAAGGAAGTCCAATTTTATTATCAATTCACCAACCTAAGTCACTTTTATTCTTCAGTCCAAAGCTGCTCACCTGCGGAGGCAATTCCACATTAGTGATAAAACCACTAAGCCGCATAATTAAATGAAACAAGTCAATAAAGCCCCATTATGGTTTCAAGAGACTTTTAGTTGTTATGAGCCTATGCCGAGCTAGTTATATGCTGGGCGGGGTGGCCACCCCTTCCAGCTACCATCCCATGCATGCCCACACACGCTACGTGGCCCACGGCCTGTAGTTACCGATGTTTGATATTCACTCACCCTCTCGGTATCACAAGTGCATAATAAGCCGTCTTGCGCCATTGCACCCTATTGCCCCTTTCGGCATGGGGTCAGGTGTTCAATCTTTCAGGGGGTGCTGCCTTACACCGAATTGAGTTGACCCCGGTTGTGTTCCAGCGCATAGTGATTGCTACGCCCCGTTTGTGGGGAAGCTCTCACTACCAATTCTAGTGCCAGTGCCTCGCACACACCGGCCGTAGCCTTTTTGTAGGGAGGCTATCACTGCACTCCAGTGCCAGTGCCTTGCACACCCCGTCCGTAGCCTTTTTATAGGGAGGCTATCACTGCACTCAGGTGATTGCTATGCCCTGTTTGTGGGGAAGCTCTCACTACCAATTCTAGTGCCAGTACCTCGCACACCCCAGCCATAGCCTTTTTATGGGGAGGCTATCACTACACTCCAGTGCGATGGAGGAATCGCCGTGCCTTGCTCACCTCGGCCGTAGCCTTTTTATGGGGCGGCTATCACTACTCCAAAACAATGTCAATGCATTACAAACTTTACGCACATGATACTACCCAGTGTCGGACTGGGTCAATTCTTTGACCCCGGTTGCACTCGGTGCATGGTGGTCGAATCCGGGCTCAGGCCGACCTAGGCTACTAAAAAGGAAAATACGATATTCTACCTATTATACGTACCTGACTTGTGATTTCGTCTGACTGTGACCCGTGAACCCTAATCTGAATGAGGGCATAAAATTATACATTAATATTATTTTATTTTGCATGATCCTACATGCAACTTACATTACTAATATACTATCAATTTTAAATGATGTAATTAGTTCATGTTAGTCTTCATGTTTTCTTAAATTTTTAGCAATTCTATTGATAATTAATTATTAATTATCCCCATCAAAATCCCCATTATCTAATTGATAATTTAATTATTAACACGTCCCATACTTAATGTTTTTGTATTTACCTTATATTCTAACTCAACCGCGTCGAATTCTCCCATATTTACGTGGTTGCCATTCTACTTTAACAATTCATTTAACGACTCCAAATGTAATGACCCGCCATTTTTACAATATTGTGGGCCTTGCTAGCTAGGTGTTACTCAAAATTTAATAAAAACCAACCATATAACAACCAGTCCAAACCGGACTGGGTGTTACTAAAAGGTTACATGTATAATGTGAAGGTAAATAAGTCTAGCATTTCTAACTCAAAAGAACTTATTTTTCAAATGACAATGTATGAAGTAAATTATCCCACAGTCTTGGATCGTTTCCCATCGCCACATTTATAACACAAGAAAAGTAAGAAGAGAAGCCCGTTTATTAACTGTTCACCACCTGCGTTGGTAGAAGAACCACCCTGTCGTCTCTTAATCTTTAGGTCCAGCTGCAAACCTGTGGAGGCAATTTCGCGTTAGTGATTAACCATTAAGCCATATAATTAAATAAAACAAGTCCATTGG